>JARBWK010000005.1:62178326-62230935 GCA_030556195.1 Anolis apletophallus | reverse complement strand
GGTGGCTATATTTGCTTTTCAAAATCAGAGCCAGCCTGTCTCTGAGTATCAGTTGCAGAACAGTAACAGCAGAAGAATTTGTTTTTAATCTTCATATCCGGTTTGTGGTTTTCCCATAGATACTTGGTTGGCCACTATAGCAAAAAGGATGCCTTTTAGTCTGGTTCATTAGGGCTCTTTTACAGTCTTGGGAGAGATATTAGATGAGTGGTTGCTTTTGGGTGGGACATCAGGCTGAATATTTTTACTGATGTTGTAATCTTTTTTTGCCCTTCCACATATTACATTTTAAGGCAGTTCTGTTTTTTCACTTTATTATATTTCGTTTCCTTCAAATAATAATACATCAGTGGAAACCAAATTTGGGACGTGATGTCAAGGACAACAGATGTGACAACAGTTGGGTCTTTCTATCAAAAAGAACAATCTTTTCATCGATAGGTTGACAGAAGGGGGAATCAAAACTGAATTGGTGTCTCACAACAGTGACTTCTATGCCAGTATGGATATAGGAGGTTGAAGGTTTAGCCTTTTATTATAATTACTTTATTCACCCCATTCTCACCTCTCTCTCTTTTAGTGGGGGAATTATCATCTGTTTGCTCTTGTGTTTGTGGGATTGCTACTCACAAAACATACTGTAAATTTCTTTTTGAGAAATTATTGGATGTTCATGCTGAGAGAAAATCAATCCGTTTCCAGAAGAACAGGTAGGGTTTAAGAAAGGAGACTGCACCAGCAGTTTTGGGAAAGGATGATTATGGTTTTACCCTTTCACATCTAACTGCAAACCAGTCTTTAACTCAAACAGTGCACAAACATAATTGATTGGACTGTATGTTGGGTTCTCATAAGTGCAGAACATGTCCAAAAGAAACAGTCTTTCATTGGTATTGATTCCCAGGTTATTACTGCTCTCACAAGCTGGAAAGATGGGATAAAGATGAAACATTCAGTCCTGCTGACAAAAGAAGAACAAAGAACATCCCAAGAAACACAGTTTAATGCATTCTAGGCTGGTTCCCAAGTAAAAGTGAATACGTAGTCAGGAAGGTCTTCCTGTAAAGTGGAGGGCCCTTCCACACAGCCATATAACCCAGAATATCAAGGCAGAATAACTCACAATATCTGCTTTGAACTGGACTATCTGAATCACACAGCCATATATCCCAGTTCAAAGCAGATAATGGGATTGTATTCAACTGTGTGGAAGGGGCCAAGTTTCTCAAACTCTTCTCCTCCAGGTGTTTTGGACCTTACTCCCACAATTCCTAACAGCTGGTAAGGTGACTGGGATTTTTGAGAGTCAAAGTCCAAAAACATTTGGAGGAACACAGTTTGAGAAACACTGCTCTAAAACATTGGTTCCCAACATGTGTCTTTCCCAGGGGTTCCATGGCCACTCAAGAAAAATAAATTAATACATCAACACACATGCACGTAAAATGGGACAGTTATTGTGGAAAGGGAAGAAGACATAATCCCTTTAGAAGCACACAAGGTTAAAAGTTCATTTTGTTAAGGGTGCCTCAACTGTTTAGGAAGATGAAGATTTCCATGTTATCTCGGCATGGATTTGATTATCTCTTAGCTGGACTTCTTCCTTGCTTGGATGAGTTACTTATTTTCAAATTATATGTGCATATCAGGTAAAATAATTTTTCATTCAAATTGACTCCTGTTTTCAATTTGGAATTTTGAAATACAGCTTCATATGTTCTAACCAAAAAAGCTAGAGGCTATTTTATCACATGATGTTTTATATTGTGTTGTTTTAAAGGTATCCTTTACATATGGAAATGCTACAAGGACTACTCTGTCTACATAGCTTTCTGACATCACTGGGCAGGAACTTAACCGCATCAGGAAAAACCTTCAATTTCCAGGCAGTGTTCCCTATGTTGCTGGAATAGCTGCAAATTAAAATCGGAGAATACCACAGTATATTAGAATGATCTCTAGAATCTTAATGTGGAGTAAGGGCAGTATGGGAACAGAGTATATTTAAAAGTGTAAAAGAAGCTGAATTCTGATTACTCATCATCTCCAAACAACTTGCCAGTTCTAGTACTCAGCTGCATCTTTTCCCAAAGATTTCAACTCACATTTCCCATTATTATCCTGCTCTTGCATGCAATGACAAATTATTATTGTATTCCTCTTGGGATGGGGGAAAAAATCTCCACTCTATTTTCCTTGTAGCCAAACATCATATACTGTTGACAATAAATTAGTAGAATACACATTTTTGCACACCCCAACACATTTTCTGCACAAAACCCAGGTTTTCTTTGCACAGGAAATACGGTTTTCTGTGGAAGAAAGTGTTTGTTTTGGGGGTTTTGCACAGAATATGTGCTTTTTGCACAGAAAAAGCCACAGAAAATTCTCTGCATGAAAATTCTTCTGCAGCATGTTAGGATGTAAAATATAGGAGAAACTGTAAAAAGTCTCAGAGAATTCTTCCTAATGGGAGTTTCTTGCTATCAGGAAACCCATTTTGAGTTAGATATGAGTAATTGGAAATATTATCCCTGCTATCAAGTAATTTGTTTATTTTCAGAGACAAAACAAATCTAGAAATATATATTTCTTATTTCTTGCCCAAACAAATGCAACAATATTATATTATTTAATTTAATAATTTCATGCTTTTTCATATCACTTCAAATCAACTGGCTGAGACATTTATCCCTTTAAATTGGTAAGGGATAAGAGCATCAGGAGGATATATGCTGCGATATAGCTCCAGGGACAAATGACGGCATTGTTCCCCAAATAAGAATTAAAATAACCACAAATGAAATTTTCCTCAATTCTCAAATTTTCTAGCACCCCAAAGATTGGAACACTGAAAGTCAGTCCCATCTGCTATGCCAAGGAAAAACTCTGTCTATCAAAAAGTCAAACAAAACCTTAGGTGAAGAGCAGGGACAGCCAAATAATTTTTACATGAGTCAGTGTGGGATTTCAACCTGGTAGCCATGTGAATGTCAGGGATGATGGGATACCTGATGTGCAGGCAATTGATGAACGTGTTTCTGATGTGAATGTAAATCCTGCAATGCCTAATGTTGTTGATTCAGGGCCCCAAAGTGGAATGTCTGATAACACTGGTTCCCTTGAGAATCAACCCGTTCTCATACTTCCAATGGGCATTCCTTCCCCAAAGATAGTGGAGGCTCCCAGATAGATAGTGAAGCACCTGTAGATTTTAATGAGCAGTTTGACCGGCTGAGAAGCATCAGAGCTTCCCGCCGAGATTGGAACCCTCGTAGGAGTGGCCGCCACGTAGATCGAAAGTAAGTTCTTATTTAAGAGCTGGTTGGGAAATTACTTTCAGATCTGATGCCTCTTTGCTTATGGATGTCATGTAAATCTTGCTGTCGTCTGGCCTGAGTTTTGGCCTGTGATTTGCTTTGCTGCCTTGAACATTTCCATGGACTATGTACTAAGTCAAGCCTTGCCTTTGGATTGTATGCTGTCTATCGTTTGGAACTTTTTGAGAATCTTCATTACTTGCTTTTAGAATAAAGATCGTTTTATCATTTTATCAGAGACTGTTTGTGGTGTGTGTGACCAGGGGGAGCCGTTTGGAGTCTGAGGTGCATCAGTCAGTAAGACTCTGCAAAAATTTTGTTAGTTGTCATAAGTCGAATCAAATTTGTTAAATTTGTACTTATTATGCAATATCTGACATATGGGCATGGTCCATGCCAAATACTTAAGAATCGAAACTTACCCTATACTTTTTCATTTGAATTTTGTCAGTCATTTTCAGTGCAAGAAAGCCAAGCCAAGCCATAAAGGCTGCCATTCCTCTTTAAATTAATGGCCTCTTAACATTAGGAGAGGGAAGCAGCAGGGAGAAATCAGAGTTTGCTGGGAAAGAGACTTGAGAAAGCACAGAATTCTGGGAAATGTGATTTGAGAACCCTATGCCAGAGAATTCAAAAGGCCCCACCCTAAGCTACATTTCCCAGAATTCTGCTCGGCATCAGAAAGCCCTAATCAGGATAGGAGAGAGATTTGTCCCTCCATAGCAGCAGCCAACCAGAGTTCTAATAAATTGCTGAATCTGCAAACAGGAGGACTGATTGATACTTCTAGACAGGAAATTTCTGTGTTGGGCTGGGAATAAATCCCTAAATGGAAGTTCTATTGATTAATATGAGAGACATTCAATGAGATAGCTGTTGTTGTTTTTTTTAAAAAAAGGTTTTGTTAAATTTGAAAAATTCCCTAAAATCAGTACATGTATGAATATTTCTGAAAGTTGGGGGGGGGGGGTCTCCCATTATATTGTGTCATTGTATAGAAAATTCAAGGGGATCACTTTTGTAGTTTGTTTGTTTTTTAAAGTTGTTTATAAAAAAATTCCTCAGAAATTTGTGGATAAATGAAACATTTTGAAACTTGATGGACTAACAGTTGTAAATGTATTCTACCATTGTAGCATGGTTCACCCGGATAACTGTAAAAATGAGGGAGAAAGGAGGCCCTGAAGTTTCCTCACTTGCGCAATTACTATAATGAAAAAGTAACATTTCGTTACTCTCGTTAGTAATGAAATTTTTACTAATGATACTTTAGAAACACTTTAGAAACAAAACGCCGATGCCCCCTAATTTTAAAATGATTTTTGAAACATCTTTTTCATCGATCCTACAGTTCAATCAGGATGTTTGCTTACTCTCCAAAGTCTGTTTACATGTTTGACTGTGAATCATGGCAAATCTGTTCTGTTTTCTTTCTTGTTCAAATTCTGACAGTTTGGGACAATTTTGGAGACACATGCTCTTTCTTCCAATTAAATGCAATCTTTACTCATCCTTAGAGAATGTTCAAATCTCAGTTTTGTTTGTTTTCCACCTTTACATTTTTGCAAGGTTTTGCGAAATTCTGCTTTTGAAACAACGAAGTAAAATTCAATTTTCATCAGTTTCTGCAAATTGTGCAAAGTTGAAAGTTCCCCTGAATATGACAATCTGCCCACAGAATGTTAATTGTTCAGAGCTGTTCATCTAACCCAGCCCATGGAAATGAATTTGTTTCTCTTCCTGTCCAAACATGAGAGATTGCTCTAAGTCACCAGGAATTGTATCACAGACCTGGGAGGGACCTCAATGTTCATCTAGTTTAACTCCACAAGAATGCTGGAAGTCAAATACAATAATACTCCCACCTGCCAAAAACTCTCTTTCAAAAAAGAGGCAGTGATCCATCATTTATTTGAAAGCCTCAAAGTACAGAGAGTTCACTATCTTTTGAGGCAATATCTTCCACAGCTTGTATGTTTAGGAAGTTCTAAATCCCCCTTTTCTCGTGACATTTTACCCATTGGTTTGGATCCAAACCTCTGAAACAACAGAAAACTTATCTAGCCTATCATCTATGTGTCAGCATTTAAAAAATATATTTTCATATCACTTTATAATGCTTTTTCTCCAGGCTGGTGGGCAGGCGGCTGCACTCACTAGATAGTATTTCTGAAACTTCAGGACACCATGCTTTTATTGTGGATACACTCTTGAACAGCATTAGCAACTCTTTAGAGTTCCTACCCAACAAAGGTGTAGTAAAATACTGTCCATTTTCATTCAAACCTGGAAGAAAATAGTTTGTGTCAGAGGCATACAACATGGAAAAAGTGTCAATTGTACTTGTGTGTGTCACTGTGTGAGGTAGACAGCACAGTGAAGAAAAATGTAAGACATTCAGATGCATATTGGGCACCATGACACCAGGAGCTAGTTAATTTATTTATTACCCATACTAATGCTACCACTGCTACTACTAATAAAGTCCTAAAGTGCAAAAAAACATTAAATATAATAAAACTAGAATTGTGTGTGTAAACACTCTTGCCCTCATTTAGTAGGGAGAAAACTTTGCTTGAATCCCTACTCTGGAACATAATGTAGAAATATTATTTATGGATTCCAACTTCTCTATCTAGAGTGGGCATTTTTTCTGAAGTATGCTTTGGAGAATACAGAGATCAGACATTTGACTAGCATGCTGCTTCAGAAAACCTATCAACGTTTTACAGATGCAAATGACGCAGGGGTACAAGAAACATCAGTGTATGGTTAAGGTGGCGAAAGATATTCATGAGAAATAACACAAAAGTAAGGAAAGGCTGTAGCAGTTTATTTTTGCCTAATCCTACTGGAAAGGGGTAGTTTAAAAGGTGGGACAAGAGGGGATTAACTGGGAGTGTCCCTCCAAATTGGAATAGTTGGAGGGAATGAAAGCCTCGAGCACCTATGCAAATCTCCAAATAGCTGAATTCTACCTTTACACGTTCATTGCTGTAACCAGAAAGGAGGGGACCATGGTTTTCAGATCCTAGTCAATAGTGGATGACTGCTGGGAGTTGCAGTCCAGCATAGGTTGCCAGGTCAGGATTGCCCCAAGCCCTGAGGGTTACACCTAGTGATAGCATTTTGGAATGTATTAAGTACCACCATGGTTCTCAGTTGCACATATATACATATATTTTTGTTTGGAATTGAAATTTTAGCTAAAGAGTTTATTCCCGGATCAAGGTGAAATTAGGAGGTGGTCAGAGAATTTGGCAAATGGAATAAGAAATTATTTAGGACCTCTTCACACAGGCTGTTTTTTGGTAGCACTGGCATGTTTTTGGCAGTTTTGCCAGGGAGCCCAATGGTTCCCATCACACCTTGGAGAAGTACTTTCATGGTTGCTCCTTGGCAAAACTGGCACAAACCCCCTGCTGCTGCCAAAAATTGCTGGCAGTGCACAGTGGGGAGCTTCCCATCTTTTCATAGGGAAAGACAAATTTAGCTGGCTTAAAGAGGCTTCCCTTCATGTGATGAGATGGGATGGTGCGATCTCAGAGCTCGTCCCTTTCCGGAGGGCGTGCAAGACCGTCCTTTTTAGACTTGCTTTTAGTTAAATTGGATGTAATGGCATGTTCATGTCTATGAGTTTTAAGGAATCTGTAATTCCTGTTATTTTATCATTGTTATACTCTGATGTTTTTATTGTATGTTGTGATCCTCCCCAAGCCTGCAGGGAGGAACGGAATATAAAACCGAATAAATAAATAAATAAATGGTGTGGGGCGACAAGTCCCCATGCCCCCTTAGCGGGCACTACCACAATCACAGTGATACTAGGCAATTCCATTGGCATGTGTGAATGAGTCCTTAATCTAGTCTACTTACTTCTAGCCAGATGCAGAGCAGAGTGGAGAATGAGCCCTGATACCACAGTGACTGGGAGGCAAGATAGAAGTTAACTAAGTTAAATATATAAACACCCTTCAAAGTATTTTCAAGTTGTAGCGACAGACTCATTAATCCTGGGACATTATAACTGTTCTTCTTCTATCTCAGTTAGAAATTTGCATATAGCTCTTTGCATATTTCTGGAGCTGAGAAGTAGGAAATGTGTACCCTTGTTTCCCATTTGGAGATGATCCATGAAAACTGAAGACTCTAGGCCAAAACTGAGATCTGGCAACCCTATTCTACCCAATATGTATGAAGACCTACCCTTTGCCCATTCTGGCTGTACAGCAAACAGAGGTTTATATTTCAACAACTAAAGTGACACCTGTTTCCCAGAATAGAAGGAGAGTTGTGTTGTCAGTCCAGGGTGTTGGTCACTTAAGTGTAAAGTTGCATCCCACAAAGCAGATGTCAGTTCCTGTCTTGAGAATAAAGATGACTATTCCATGTTACTCTCATCTTCTCTGTTTTTCCTGTCTAACCTCTTCAGTCACAGCATTTTCTCTGTCCATGCTATCCTGTTTCCTGCTATTCTCTCTCATTACACTGAAGTGTGGGCTTGAATGAAAGAAAACAACAGGCCTATCCGGACTGTGGCTACTGACCTTGACTCGCCTTTCCTTAAAAAAAAGAAAAAGAAAATGTGGGGAGGACTAAAAATAGTGCATAATTCTAAAACAGGATAACATTCAACCCACAGGCCTTTTGGGTGTGGGAACCTGAAAAGCTTTCCACTGCCAGTGGAGTCTGTAGTATTCTTGACAAAATTAATATATGGATAAATGAAATAAAACCACCTAACATTCGGCAGCAAGTCTCAAATTGTAGCATTCCCCTTGAGTCCTGAATCTGACGTCTCAGCTAGCTATCACTATAGATGATCAATGAGTGATATTTCATAGATCTGTGTTCATGACTTCTATTCTCACTGTGGCCTTCAAAAACCCCTCTCTCCTTTCAAATTAATATTACTGACTCACATGTTGTATAGGGTGGTTGGATGTCTGTGTGGGATGAGATGAAGTAGAAAGTAGCATAGTCAGGTGGCTTTGAACAGCAGCATCAAAAGAGGTTCTGGAACTTTTTCTGTATCCTCTTTCATTCCACCCACTAAAAACAGGTGGCTGACAGGACAACAACAGAAACTGCTTAGATGAGTTTAACATTCTCATAAGAGATTTTAAAAGCATCATTCACTTAGGGTCACAGTAAGTCTGAAACAAATTGAGGCACACAGCGATAACGTACATCAATATAACTTTGAAATAAGGCACACTTATTTCAACTTTTAGGTCACATGGATGTGCCTGCCTACATAATATATTCCCTACCTGGCTACCTTTAGCATATTAAAAATCTTATATCTAGACATTTTGCCAGCAAAATAGAAATCATAAGTAAAGTTGAAGCTGGCGAAAGAAAAAACTATATATTTCTGACTGTCTTTTTTTTGAAGAAGGGTCTCTAGAAGGCTCAAAATATTTTTGTTTGCCTATGTAAGATTTCCCCATCTTGGTTGTTTCATTTCACATTTTACACAGAATGTTTGCTGAAAAAGAATAAACTTCTGTTCTTGTTTGTGTGCTATTCTTTCTATGTCATTTCCTCCTCTGGTATTACTTCATCTGTTAAAGACCAGAAATACATCTGCTTCATTAACTGAGGCATATCTTTATCAATTGGGTGATGATACTGTTGAATTTAAATAAAGAGGTCAAAATGCTGTACAAATGCTATGTTTTAATGGCTCTTATAGCATGAACATTTTTGGAAGGCCAATGGCTCAGGCCCTTTAGAGACAACAACTATAGTTGATCCAATGCTGCAGCTGGAGTGGACAGATTTTCGAATTCCCTCGGAAAGGGGGTATGGGAAAGCCATTGTTCTTCCAGTGACACCATTTCCTATTTCTCAGGGTGCAATAGTTGGTCAGTTAGTTGTTCTTTGTAGTTTGGAATTAAATTTCACCTAATCCAAGTTAAGGAAGATGACAAATATGCTGGAAATCTAGTTTCCCGTGCCTATTAAGTGGCCCCAAAGAATTTTCTTGTATTTTCTCCTCTTTACAATAACATTTCAGAGAGAAGGAACACAGAGGGAAAGCTCCTGACAATAAAATATATTCCCCTTTGTGCATTCAACAGGAGAAAGCCAATTGCTTCAAGATGCCTTTATATATGGCCAAAGCTGGCCTTTATGTTTCCAAAGCAACAGGAAGTGAACCTTTGAACAATAACTAATCACCGGAGGTTCCTCGCCTCCCAAACAGATGCTTATCTGCTTCTCCCAGGCTACCAGATGAGGCTTCCGGAGTTGGTAGAACATTCAGACAGATTCATTCCTTTGCATGTGCGCGCGCGCACACACAGAGACATTCGCCCCACCATGTGACAGTTGTTCAATTTGTGAATATTTTTAGAACTATTTATCAGTAAGAGGGAAAGCTGCAGATGTTGGAAATGTTACTTTTTTGGACTGGAATTCCTGGGAAATTCTGGAGTTACAACCCCCAAAGTATTTTTTCCAAACTCAGGGTAATTGTTTCTGTGATAAAGAGACAAAAGTCTTTGTGCCTTGGGCTGCATCCACACTATAGAATGAATACAGCATTGACATTAGCTTTCATAGATGCTAGCTAAGAATAATGGATGCAATACTAAATACATTTAAACCACCACCACCACCAACAATTTTATTTATATTCCACCCTATCTCCCCAAGGGGGCTCAAGACAGTAAATCCCACTTAAACTTATGGTATATCTGAATGACCAGGTTTAGTTTCATGTTACATGGTACTGAAGGCGTTTTGGAATAGCAGAATAAACATAAAGTACTTGGCAATCACATCTAGAGCAATGCACAGGGCTGCAGCTGGAGCTCACCTTGCAGCAATATGATCCAAAACACACCCATCTATGGTTTCATCACATGAGCAAAATTGCCCATCCTATGACAGTTTGACCTCACTTCAGGCACGGAGCCTGCCAGATCCCATCACTGGACATAGATCTACTTCTGGCAGGGCTCCATGTCTGAAGTTATGTGAAACCTTCCTAAAAGTGCCTTGTTTAACTAGACCATCCCAGTATCATGAAACTCCACCTGGACTCCCACAGGCCCTAGTTCAATCCGTATCCATACAGCCACTGACTTGTACAGGTCCACTGTCAGTGCATTTAACATTACAGATCTTGCTCTCCAGGGACTGTTTCATTGATGGGGAGAGTTATGAACCAACATTGTTATTGTTGTTTGCCTTGAATTTGTTCCCAACCTGCCATGGTTTTTTTTTGAGGGGGCCAAGGGAGAATTAGTAGATGTTTGCTTTTCCCTTCCTTTGAGGCTGAGAGATTTTGATTTGCCAAGATCATCCAGTAGGTTTCCATAGTGAACTAAACAGGGATTTGAATCCTGATCTCTAATCCAATGCTCAAGCATTTATATCATGTTAACATGAGCCAACATAGTCATCCTGAAAACCAGCACTGTATTTCATCATCTAGCAACTATCTATAATTACCCCTTTTGTGTGCTATAAGAATGTGAGGGCATCCCATCCTGGCACTGTAGGAGTGGAATGCAGGTATGAATTTCTAGGAGTCTATGGACCTCATCACATTGAGGTCAGTAAGCCAGGCAATAGTGGGGGATTTGCCATGGATTGTGGTGAACCCGGCTGGGGAGGGGCATGGAATGTATATACATTATGGAATGTATATATATTATGTGTTAATGTTAATGGTTTTATGCTTAACGTTTATGTTTTATTGTATTCATTGTACTGGCATCGAATTGTTGCCTTTTTGTTATGCCGCTCTGAGTAGAGAAGAGAGGGGTAAAAATGATGTAAATAAATATGGGAACCCGTCACCCACATCACCCCTTACCTTATCCCACGGGGGTGGGGGGGGGGGAGGCATCACCACCCAGCTTCTCCCCATTCTTCTCAATGAGAACATGGGAAGCCTCCTGTATTCTTGCTGCTCCCTTTTATGACGGTTTCACCTCAGTTCAGGGATGTAGCCTTGCCGGAAGTAGATCTACATTGTCTGATGGGATCTGGTAGGCTCCGTCTATGAACAGAGGTGAAACTGTTGGAGGGTGGGCAATTTTGCCTGTGTGATAAGGTTGTATATTATGCTCTGCTTATGGTAAAACACTGAACTGTTGTAGTTATGAAGAACTGTACTTTTAACAGGCTCTATATTGACTATATTGATTGTTGATATTTTGTTTAACTGTTGCTGTTTTTAACTTTGCTTTTACTAATGGTTTTACATTGTCTGTTGTTTTCCGGCATCTAATTGCTGCCTTGTTAGCTGCTCTGAGTCCCCCCTTGGGGGTTGAGAAGGGCAGGGTAAAAATACTGTAAATAAATAAAATAAATAGGTCACCCAAAAGGCAATTGTATTATCCAGGACAGAAAGCTGCAGAACCTACAGTAAGTGCTGCAACCTTTTTTAATTTGTGCATTTTTCCTTATTAATCACACTTTGCAACCTTGGATACACTCTCATGTAAATTGAGCACACATGTCCCAATTTTCGTCTGTGAAATATTGAAAGCTTTGAGGTGTAGCTTATGAAAATTCTTATTATAATAAACATGTTAGGCCCCTTCTACACTGCCATATAAAAATACAGATTACCTGCTTTGAACTGGATTATATGGCATTGTAGACTCATAAACTCCAGTTCAAAACAGATCATGTGGATTATCTGCTTTGATAATCTGGATTATGGTTTCTTTGTTGTGTTAGCACATGTGTATCTGAAGCATGGCCTACAGGAAACGTGCAATCCATGTTTAAAAACTTTAAAATGTTGGAGAGTTTTCATTTGTTTATTTGTGTTCTTGAAGGCCTCTAGGAATTGTGGTTTTGTTTGAAAACGGACCATATAGTCCTCAACCTACCAACACATGAAAGTGTGCATGTTCACCCTAATCAGATGTTTTCCCCAACATATTGTTCTTGCACTTTGTAGCATAAGGCAACCACACTAGGTGCTATGGTTAAATTTACCATCCAGCCTACAGGATGCTGCCCATCCCAGGGAAGAGACAATATAGAGCCTAAGTAACAGTAATCAGACAGGATCCTCTCTATTTCACTAAAGATATACCACTAGATTTATCTCATCACTCCATGAGCTACTGGAAAAAAATCAAAGAACGTGAGACAGAAAATATTTTGAGTAAAATAGCACTAATTTCCTGACCTAGCTGGGGCTATCACTGATGACTCTAGCTCTGAAAAATAAAGGAAATATTTAGTGTGTGATTCATTTCTTAGAGACAATAGCCAAGAGTACATATGTGTCTCTTTGGACCTCGCTCCCCACCTCCATTAAAAAGTTCTATCTTTCTTTTTTTAAAAAACCTCAATAATCTATTTGCATCTTCTAGCATGGAAGTATTTTCACCATGGTTTTGGGCATCCATGGGCTGGTTTCAGGTGATTAGAAGTCTTTTTGGATTAGGAAATGTCAGAGCTGGGAAATCTGAGCTTTGAAGAAGTTCAGATTCCCAGTCTGCCTTGAGGCGGTATTGACCTTTGTCCCAGTTCTGTGGGAGCTGTGCTGACCTTTGCTCCAGTTCCTGAGAAGCTGTGCTGTGTCAGGCTGGAAGTGATGCAACTTCCAGATGCCTGCTGAGTCTTGGAGGAAGTGAGGTAACCTCCTCTGGACATGGACATTGGACACTGTTCTAAATATGCGGACTCAGAGACTTATGAGGTCATATCCTCTGGACTATGGGAACTGCTGACTCACCCGGATATGGTGCAACCCTCCTTGGACATTGCGTGGGCAAGGGGAGGGGGGTTGGGGTATAAAAGGTGTGTTTGGGTGGCGGGACCTTTGCTTTAGCTTCACAAGTTTTGTATCTGCAATAAAATCGTGTTGGACCGTGCTACTACCTACGCGTGTTTCCTTACCGAGGTTGGAGAGTCATTACAGAAGCTAAAGCCTGTTTCGACTTTCCCAGAAATGGCGAGGTCGGCAAGAGAGGAGGAGGAGTATATCGACATGTGGAACCTTGTTCCTGATGAGATCCGGAGAGCCATGGAGTGGGAATGGACCACTATCGACCATGTGGGATTCCTGGACGAGTCCAGAGAAGCAATGGCGTCTTGGCGTTCGTCAGCTCAGGTGGACGAGCTCAGAGAAGCGGAGGAACGAAGGTTGTGGTCCGCTCAGGTGAGCTCCAGAGGAGGTGTATCCAGAGAAATGGGGGCGAGAGCTCCCATTCAGGTGGATTTCCGGAGGAACCAGAGAAGCTGGGCGGAGAGGTGGAGCAGCTCAGGTGGATCCAGTAGATGGCAGGACCAGAGAAGCTGCGGGGAAGGTTGCCCCAGCTCAGGTGGACCTGGAGGATAATGGAAGTGAAACCACTGAACCGGAAGAGCCGTCAGAGTTGGAGGTGATGCGGTGCAAGATGGAGGCGATGGAGCAAACTCTGAGGAGGATGTCCCGGGCAATGTCGCGGAGGGAGCCGGTGGATTCAGTGTGGAGTGCCCCTGGAGGAGGAGATTTTACCTTTTACTCCTGGATGGAAGGCGGTACATCTGATGAGCGTCCTAGATCTCCTTCGGGAGTGTGGACTGCGGGTGATCAGCCGAGGGAAGGCCAAGGGGTCCCTGTGTCAGAGGGAAATCCGGCTCAGGTGAACCGCATTCGGGAGAAGGTGTATCCGAATCTCCCGCAGCCAGTGGGGATGGGGAGAGGAGTTCGGAGGCCAGAGGCTCCCCAGTGGAGGGGAGTACAGTCCCAAGAGTTTGGAGGGCGGTTGAAGAAGGAACCTCTGCGAGTGGAATTCGAGGGGGAAGCTTGCAAGGTGGCCTTTTTCATTGCTGCAGTAAATGACCATATGGAGGATTACGGTCATTTATACCCAAGTGATTGCAGTAGAGTACGTGCCATTGGAGGAGTGTTCAAGGGACGAGCGGCCGAATGGTACGTACAATGCCATGATCGCAAGGACCCATGTTTGAAAACTGTTCGGGACTTTCTGCAAGCAATCCGAAATCGTTTCCGTGATCCTTTGGAGAGGATAAAAGCTAAAGAGGCATTGCGCAGTTTGGTTCAGGGCCCCCGATCTGTGACGGAGTATGCGGAGGAGTTTATGAGTTTGGCAGGTAAGGTTGCTGAGTGGTCCCAGGCGACGCTGCTGGGGCTTTTTAAGGATGGTCTGCGGAGAGAGATCCTGGAATGGTGTTTGCATCGAGATGATCCGGGTGACGTGGACGGATGGATCCAGCTGGCCGGCAGTGTGGAGGGGATCTTAGCCCAGGTGCAACGTCGAAAGTTCCCGTTGGCGAGGTCCAGAGGCCCAGGACGCAACTTTGGAGAAGGACGGTTCCGGGGAGGAGAGACCAGGCGTGGTGGCAGTGATGGACGTTCCAGTGTTATGAAAAAACCTGTGATGGGAAGGGGCCTTTGTTTCATTTGTTCCCAACCAGGTCATTTTGCATCCCAGTGCCGGCAGAAGCAGATGCCGGATCAGAAAAAAGTAGCTTCAGCTAAAGCGGCTGTAGGAGACAATATGGACTCAAAGAGTGTTGGGGTGAGTGCCCCAAGTGTACAGTGTTCATTGGGATTGTATAAAGGAGGGGAGGTGATAGAGAAACAGGCATTGATTGACTGTGGGTGCTCAGAAAACATCATGTCGCCAAAGTTGGTAGATAGTTTAGGGGGAGAAACTAAAAATTTACCAGTGCCGGTGATCTTTACTCAGTTAGATGGGTCTTCTATTGGTGGTGGGCCGTCTTTATTGGGCACTAAAGATTTAAAAGGCCGGGTGGGGCCTTGGGAAGGTAACATAGACTTTGTGGTAGCACCAATTAAGGGCCATGAGGTAGTATTAGGATTGCCATGGCTAGAGCAGGCTAACCCCAAAATTGATTGGAGGACTGGGGTTTTGCAATGTGAACCGAATATGGAAAAAAGGGATTTGGTTAAGGTGCAGGGAGTGCCCGAGGAATATTGGGATTATGCGGATGTGTTTAACCCTATATTAGCCCAAAGTCTTCCCCCTTCCGTAATGTTCAATGTCGGGTGGAGGTTAAGGAGGGGGCGGTATTGCCTAAACCTAAGATATATGCTATGACGGTGCAGGAGAAAGTAGCTTTAAGGGAGCAGATTGACGAGTACTTGAGGAAAGGGTTTATCCAAAGGTCCGAGTCCCCTATTGCTGCGCCAGTGTTATTTAGGGAAAAGAAAGATGGGAGGTTACGATTGTGTATCGATTATCGGGGTCTGAATGCCATCAGTACTACTAATTGTTACCCTTTACCGCTAATTAAAGATCTTTTAGGCCAGTTGGGGGGAGGTAGATTTTTCACTAAATTGGATTTGATAGACGCGTTCCATATTGTGAGAGTGAGGAAAAGTGACCAATGGAAGACTGCTTTCTCTTGTCCCCTCGGGCTGTACGAATGGGTCGTGATGCCATTCGGTTTGGCTGGAGCCCCCGGTATTTTCATGCAGTTAATAAATGAGGTGTTGCACCCCCTTTATATAAGGGGTGTTTGTATATTTGGATGATATTGTGATCGTGGACGCGTACCAGGGATGAGCATGTTCATTTGGTTCGGGAGGTGTTGGAAAGGTTGAGACAAGCTAAGTTATATGTCAAGTTGAGTAAATGTGAGTTAGAGTGGCGTGGCTATGGATCCGACTAAAGTGGAGGATGTGTTGAGCTGGGAAGCTCCACAAACCCGTAGACAATTGCAGGCTTTCCTAGGTTTGGCAAATTTCTATCGCACTTTCATCCCTGCATTTGCGACGATAACTCTTCCTCTTACGGAGTTGTTAAAGACTAAGGGGAAGGGAGAGTCTAAGAGGACTAGGTCTCCAGGCTCTAAGTTAGGGTGGACGGATGAGTGTCAGGAAGCTTTTGTGAGATTGAAGAGGGCTTTCACCAGCGGCCCTTTGTTGATGCATCCTGATACGGGAAAGCCTTTTATAGTGCAGTGCGATGCTTCGGCGTGGGCATACGGAGGAGCGTTATTACAGAAGGATCAACAGGGGAACCTGAGACCCTGTGCATATTTTTCTAAAAAGTTTGGGGAGCACGAAAGGAAATGGCCAGTGTGGGAGAAAGAGGCGTTTGCCGTGAAGAGTGCGTTGCGGACGTGGCGTCAGTTTTTGGAGGGGGCTGTTTTTCCCTTTGTGGTGCTGACTGACCATCAGAATTTACAGTATCTGAGGAATCCTCAAAAGCTATCTCCCAAATTGGTGAGATGGGCTCAATATTTTGCGTGATTTAATTTTTCGTTGCAACATATCAAAGGAAAGGAGAATGTGGTGGCAGACGCTTTATCTCGTTATCCGCATGTAGGAGAGGATTCTTTTACTAGGTCTGAGGAGGTGTTTACCAAGGAGCAATGGGGTCTGGCGGTGCAGACAAGGTCTCAAGTGAAAAAGGAGGTAAAGAAGGAAGAAGAGGTTGTAGATGAATGGTGTTTAGAGTTGCAGAAGGGGTACGAAGAGGATGTTTGGTTGCGTAGTCATAAGGAGGAGTGTAAGTGGTTGAACGGGTTATGGCTTGTGGGTACTAAGGTGTATGTGCCTCAAGTAGTGAGGAAGAAAGTGTTAAAGCTTAATCATGATCATAAGACTGCAGGCCATTGGGGAGTTACCAAGACTCTCTTGAATGTAAAGAAACGTTATTGGTGGCCTGGTATGAGGACAGAAGTTAAGGAGTATGTGGGGAGTTGTGAGGATTGTGCGCGAAGCAAAGCTCCCGCTGCTAAGCCACAGGGTTTGATTCAGGTAGTGGCTTCTCCAGTACGGCCATGGACGCATGTTAGTACAGATTTTGTGGGGGAGTTGCCCTCTAGTCGTGGCTATCGTTACATATGGACAGTGTTGGATCTGTTTTCTAAACAGGCTCATTTTGTCCCTTTAAAAGGTTTGCCTTTGGCGGAAAGGTTAGCTGAATTGTATGTGCAGCATGTGTATAGGTTGCACGGGTGTCCGGAGCAAGTGCTTAGTGATCGTGGGGTACAATTTACTGCCCGGTTTTGGGAACGGTTTTTGGAGGTATTAGGGGCTGAGAGGAGGCTTACTACTGCTTACCATCCTTGCTGCAATGGGGGTATTGAGAGAACGCAGAAATCTTTGGGAGGTTATCTGCGTATTTTCAGTAATAAGGAGCAAAATAATTGGTCGGATTTGTTGCCATATGCTGAGATGGCGTATAATAGTTCCGTGCATTCTTCTACTGGAAGGTCGCCCTTCGAAGTGGTTTACGGCCAGGATGTGGCCCCTTTGCCTCAGTTATTGGAGATAGGGAAAGAGGAGAAGAGTGATTGGAAGGTGCGAGCGCAAGATGAGTGGAAGGAAGTGATTGAAGCCTTGGGGAAAGCGCAACGATCATATAAGTTGTTCGGAGATCGGCGAAGGCAAGAGGGAGAGGTGTATGCTGAGGGCGACCTAGTGTGGTTGTCTACTCAGAATTTGAAGTTGGGGTTACCCTCAAAGAAATTAAGGCTGAGATACATTGGCCCATTTAGGATCGAGCAGGTGGTGAATAGGGTTTCATATAAGTTAATTCTGCCAAAGGGGTTAGGTAAGGTGCACCCTACGTTTCATTGTAGTTTATTGAAAAAGTACATGGGTCCCCTTCCTCCCAAGGATTGAATGGTATCGATTATCGATTATTTGTTTCTGCAGGGGGAGGATGTGGTGGAGAAGGACGTTATGTCAGAGCTGGGAAATCTGAGCTTTGAAGAAGTTCAGATTCCCAGTCTGCCTTGAGGCGGTATTGACCTTTGTCCCAGTTCTGTGGGAGCTGTGCTGACCTTTGCTCCAGTTCCTGAGAAGCTGTGCTGTGTCAGGCTGGAAGTGATGCAACTTCCAGATGCCTGCTGAGTCTTGGAGGAAGTGAGGTAACCTCCTCTGGACATGGACATTGGACACTGTTCTAAATATGCGGACTCAGAGACTTATGAGGTCATATCCTCTGGACTATGGGAACTGCTGACTCACCCGGATATGGTGCAACCCTCCTTGGACATTGCGTGGGCAAGGGGAGGGGGGTTGGGGTATAAAAGGTGTGTTTGGGTGGCGGGACCTTTGCTTTAGCTTCACAAGTTTTGTACCTGCAATAAAATCGTGTTGGACCGTGCTACTACCTACGCGTGTTTCCTTACCGAGGTTGGAGGAAGTCATTTCTGGTTATTTCCTGGTTATTAAAAAGCTATAGGCGGAAGTCATTTCTGGTTATTTCCCGGTTATTAAAAAGCTAACCCCGTGAGTTGGTGCTGTGAATAGCTTTTTCAATATGTGTGTGTATAAATAGTGATTTGACCATTGGGGCTTTAAAAACAGCTTGGAGGAGTTTGCATGAGGCCACCCAAACCTTGATGAAAAGTGACCATGAGGCCAAGCAGTATCAGAATGTGTTCAAAAGCCTTGTGGCAAATGTTATTAATGAGAAAGGAAATGTAAAACTATTAGTTGAAATAGAGCAACCCTGGGGTTTTTTTACTGATTTTAAGTAGGTTTGAAAAAAAGCACGCCGGTGGGAGGGGTGATACAAAAGCAGCAATCACAGCATTGTATTTACTGCATATATTACATTACAATATAATATAATATTATGTAATGCAATACATTATTCTAAAATCAAAATGCCTTTATCAGATCTGCAAACATTTTCTCAGCTCTATTGTATGAAGTCTTGTGTTAATACATGACACTTGTGTTCACATCATGGCTGCTTTGGTTTTCAAACCAAACTTACCTAGCTGTACACCAGAGAGAAAGGAGTGGCCTTCCCCCTTCCTTGGATGTGGACAAGAGTTATTCTTCCTCTCTTTGGTATACAGGGCAGCTAGCTTCCCGTATAAATCCATTTATAAACCCAATTCATACCTTCTTGTGCAACACTCAAGAAAGTACTTAAATTGGTGTGACTCTGGTAATGGCAACATAAGTCACCAATAAGAATTTGGATTGGATGCTCAGGCTGGATAATAGGAAGAATGTTTGTTTGTACAACAACAACAATTTTAATGCAAGTTCTTGGACCGAAGAGACTTAGAATCTCTGTCCATACTTTGATAACTGGGTACTGAATGTCTGATATGTATGTTTTGAATAAAAATCTTGGGATTGGAAATAGAGCTACAGTAGAACCTCCACAAATAAAGAGAAGAGAGGTCAGATTTAGTCAAAGCCTGACCATCAAAGGTCAGTTCTAAGGTGCTAATAAGTAGAGATTGGCTTAAATGAATCTCTAGATGAAAAGAAGGGCAACAAGAGACAAGGGAAGACAGAGATTAACTGGTTAGGGAAAGTTTCCTAATAATTTATTGGTACATTTGGAAGGTGTCAGAGACCCATTAGCCTGGTTGGCTTCGTTGACTGCTCTCTAATGCCTCACTGTCCAAAGTACTTAACTATAATAAACAGCAGCACAACAAAACATCAATAAAATCATTAAAGCATAAGCTTCATAATTTAGCACATGGCTTAGCCTCTTCATACTTGATGTGCAGATTGTTGATTGCGATTTATTCCACCCATTTATGGTTGTCGCAAGGATGGCATGCACTAGATTTATTACTGAGATATTCCATCCATCAACAGTCAAACTGCTATAAACGGGCAGTTAGTACCAGAGATAGATGCTCAGTGTTTAATTTAACCTTAATTTTCAATAAATGGGTTGTTTGCCACTCCATATATTTTAAATATTTTTTTAATTGGCAATTTTCATTAAGATTTAAATGGTAGCATATTGACAAGTGTCTTGTAGTTGACAAACAATAGATTTTGACTCAAATCTATGATGTACAAATGTCATTGTTAATATGAACCCATTAAAAGTGGATCTAAATGTCATGTGTTACAGTATGGAAAAATAATTTTGAATTGGAACAGAAGCAAATTATGACCACAGGTTGACTATGATATATGGGTGGAACAACTCTAAGCCCAGGACTAGGATAAGAAAAAGTAAGAGCACACAGAGTCAATAAAAATATAAACAAGGCTATAAATTAGGACTGATCTTGGCTATAAATTAAACTATGGCTGTAAATTATGACATACTTTGGAAGATGGTTTGGGAAGGCTGAATGCTAACGCTATTAAGACTGTCTTTATCTTACATTCATTGATTGTTCAATTCCCAGAAAGCAAAAGACTCCATTATATTTGACTATAACTACTCATTATTTCCACCCAACACTTATCCCTTGGCTGAACAGACCCATGCATGTAAACACACTTGAAGCTTTCACATTATTAAATGGCTCAAGAGGTCGACATGTTGTTCGATAAGTGTAACTTTGTCATCATTTAATCACCACTTAAATTATTTGCTTTCTTTTATAACATTGGTTTCTTGATTCATGTCCCAGGAACTGGGTGTGTGCTTGTATAGCAGCTGATATTGTCTAAAGATTGCCTGTAAACGAAAACGCCTCATTTTGCATATTTTTCTTTTTAGAAATTCTCCATGTATTTATTTCACACATGCCAGTAATCTACTTTACTGACTAACTCTAATAATAATTTCCAGTTATATTTTCCTAACCAGATTTCAACCTCATGCCTTTGTTTTATTACCTACAGCTTACCAAGATATGTGATGTTGCTGAAATTGATGTGACAAAATAATTGATTCTATCTTATACACTTGGGGTGAAGAACTTCAGACTTTGCAATCAAATCCCCTCCTATGGTTCCAAATCCATGATAATCCCACCTACTTGGTAGTTTTTAAAACTTTTTGGGCGATTTGGTTTGGTCAGTCACCTATTCTAACAAGTGGAAATGCCTGCTAAAGTTTAGTTATTGGCAGTTAGAGCTTATGTTTGTATTATTGGTTTCACCCTTTTCCTTTGTCTCTGTTTGCAACTGGAAAAGGGTCTCTGAGAACCTCTTTGTAACTGAAGTTGGCATTTGTGCTGAAAAAAAATTCTGCCTCCCCTTTAAAAAACAAAGAACAAATTCAGTTTATACGAGAACATAATCTGCTGCTTTGGACCAGCCATGGATTCTGCCTTGGTGTTCACTAGGGCTGTGCAAAAATCCAGATGTAGATCATAAGTGATTTCATAAATCTGTACTTACAACCCAGCTTTTGTAAGTACAGTTGTACATTTTCTCTCTGGAGGGAGATACCAACACAGGTGCATTTTGTAGACAATTTCTTTTAGGTTTTGACATGCTGTGTACTTCATTCTTCTCTTCCATGTCTTTTCCCATTGGGCCATTTTTATCTCTTGACCTATATTTTGAGCCCATCTAAACATAGAATCCTTTACTATTTCCTCTTCCATAGGCCATCTCTCTCTCTCTCTCTCTCTCTCTCTCTCTCTCTCTCTCTCTGTTTTCTTTTGTTTCTGGGCCATAGCCACATCAAATCATGTTTTCACAGTCTGAAAGCCCATAATTCTTTGTTGTTCTTTGAATTTCTCACGCAACTGTCTATATAGGAGCCAATTGCATTTGGTTCAATTCTTCAAGAATCTTGATTTGTATATTTCCTGAGTGTCTGGATCAGCTCCCTATATGTTAATCATTCCCCCTGTTGAATATTCTCCCTTTTGTAATATAGCTCATGTGGAGATATCCACCCCAGTTTCTTCGTGTAACTACTACTACTACTTCTTCCTCTTCTTCTTCCTCTTCTTCTTCTTCCTCTTCCTCCTTCTCTTGTATTTATTTAATTGTATTTATTATTTATTATTTATTTATTATTTACTATATTTATACCCTGTCCTTCTCACCTGGAAGGGGACTCAAGGCAGCTTACAAACTATGGCAAAAATTCAATGCTGCACTGTGCACATAACAATAAACATACCATATGAAATTATAAAACAATTAAAACAGTAATACAGATTAAAAACCTACAAAGTGCCGCACCATGATTTCCAAATTTCATACTTTCCCATAGTTGTTATTCAGATTGCGAGGTTAGAATGATATAGTAACTGACGCCCTCCCTCCCTAACCCTTTCTAGCAAGTAGTCACCCGATCTCCTCCCTCCCTCCTTGGCACAACCTAAATTTCTGATAAGATATGGTCTTATGGGATGTTATCATGAGGTAAGGCAGTATAAAGTGCTATTGTGCGAGGATATAAGGTTAAGGATACAAGGTGCCAAGATTTTTAAAGCAGTTAACCATAGAGTGAAGGGATATCAATATTTAGATCTTAAGTGTACTGGGAATAACACTCGATTACGAAATTCTGTTAGAAATCAAAATAGCAAAGATACAATGAATAGAACTCGATCAGAAGAGCTTGCTGGAGATGTTCTGGCCCCTTCTATGGAAGCCACAGCAGCAGACTCCTCTAGCCTGCCTCAGTTTTTATAGGTTCACCCTCCTGGAGTTAGTTAGTCCCTCCCAGCTGGAAATGGCCCGGGGTTGCAGCTTTCTTCATGAGGAGCCCCAAAGCCAGGAGCAGGAGAGCTTGCTGGAGATGTTCTGACCTCTTCTATATTCCGGACTCTTCTATTGTAGAAAGTTTTATCCTGATAGCTCTAGAAATGAGAGAGAGAGATACCTCACAACCTCTGAGGATGGTTGCCATAGATGCAGGCGAAACATCAGGAGAGAATGCCTCTAGAACATGGCTATATAGCCCAAAAAACCTACAGCAACCCAGTGATTCCAGTCATGAAAGCCTTTGACAATACATACTGTATATATATATATATAGAGAGAAGCCTCATTAGTGACCAGATTGGTTCAAATGGGTGAATAACATAACGAAAAACTAACAATTTTTTCAGAACTTCATGTTAGATACAAAACAGATCCCTTAATTTTTTCCAGAACACTTTAGAATCAAAGCCTTAAGGCCCTTCCACACAGCCTTATATCCCAGAATATCAAGGCAGAAAATCCCACATTATATGAATGTGGATTCAGATAACCCGGTTCAAAGCAGATAATGTGGGATTCTCTGCCTTGATATTCTGGGATATAGGGCTGTGTGGAAGGGCCCCCAATTTTGTAAATACAAATGAAGTGGAAATTGTGCCCATTTATAGTGTTCAGACCACTCCATTCCTGAACTGTGGCAATGGCAGGAACGGAGCTTTCACTATCCAGTGAGACTGAACACAGTTTGGCTTCACTGGACAGCCATGTTAGTTGCCTGTCACTGTAGCTGCAGCTATGACGCTTCAGAGAACCTGAATCCATTTCTTGGCGCCTTTGCGATGTAAGCAAAAGTGCCCACATGACTCAGAGAGGGGAAGGGAGAACGGAGGGAGGAATTCCCTCCCTTCTCCAAGTCATACAGGCTAACAAGTGATAGCCATAAGATCTCAAAGGGCCCTTTCACACAGCCATATTACCCAGAATATCAAGGCAGAAAATTCCACAATATCTGCTTTGAACTGGGTTATCTGAGTGCACACTGCCATATAACACAGATTATGTGGGATTTTTTTTAGCTGTGTGGAAGGGGCAGGGAACTATGGGGTCATCACTTGCTATAGTTAACTGCTATGGTAACAAGCAATGGACAAGGTAAATGTGACTGTTTAACATGGCTGAAATGTGTTCAACCTCACTGGATAGTGAGGATTCTGCTCCCACAACTGCTGCAATTCATGAACAGAGTAGAATCCAGGGCTGGTCAGAAGCCTCAGATTTTGTGGCCCATGTAGATATGTGCCTAGGGATCATAACTTGGAGAATTATTTTGTTCTTTGTTTTTCTTTTTAAAAAGGGAGGGGGCAAGTTAATTGCCACTCTGTATTCCCCTCAGGGAAATAGGGTGGAATACAAATAAAGTTTTTAAAAATTATTACTGTGCCACCGAGTGATGGTTAACCAGAGTGGTGGTACTGGCCTGTGTGATCAGTGGGGCTGGTTTCAATTCAGAACCAGCCCAGATGTTCATAGTACCCCAAACAGTGGAATGCTCCAAAGCTTTGAAGAAGCTCTGGAGCACAATCTGGCCTTGACCAATGCAGCATACAATCATATTCAGCCACTGTGCTCTAGGTTGGGGGCATGATGACTCCTTGTATCATGTAAGCACATGGAGCTGATTATCACTCGCTTAAGGTTATAGTGCCCATGTAGATATGTCCAAAGTAACTAAATGGCAGTGTCTATTCCAAAGGAGGAGTTAATAGCAAGTTTAGCAGAACCTCGGATTTTGTACATGTGTCCTAAACCCCGGAGTGGGAAAACCTAAACTGTGTGTGTATAGGAGCACCTCAGTGACCCAACAAGGATGGCATATTCTACCAGTAAATGGGCATAGAATGTTGATGGGGCTAGTAGAATATGGAGAGTACCCTGTATCCACATTGCAGTATTTTGTTTCAGGGCTTACTCTTCTATCCACTTCAAAAACAGACTTTTCTTGGGATGAAGCAAAAAGTTATGCTAGATTGGTCACTTGCTGTTCTCTTTATCAATAGCAAATGCCTCCGCCCACTTTTTATCTGGACTGTAGTTCCGTAAGTTTGAAAAAGTTACTTTTGAACCACAGCCCTCCAGAATTTCTGGACAGTTGGGAGCTAGGCCTGTTTGATCAAGGAAAAAATGCTTCAAAACTCATTTCGGCTGAAGTGATTCAAATCTAAATGATTTCTGAATTTTTCTGAAAAAAAAACACAGAATTTTCCTAATGTTTTCCGAAATTTTAGAATTGATTCATTAATGGTTTACGCGATTGCGCAATGCGCGAAAACCTGCAAATGGGACAGCCAAAACTTGGGGGATTTTTAAAGAGCAATGGCTGCCATGCCGAAACCCTGCCCCTCCCGAGGTGGTTTCCCCACCAGCTGCTTGCCTCCAGCCAATGAGGAGAAACCACCTTGGGAGGGGCAGGAATCTAATGCTGATTCCTTTCCGATCCACTTCCTGGATTGGAAAAAAGATGGCAGCAGAGGCTTTGAATTAGCAAATTTACTTTCGGGTTGCTTAAATCGCTTCAATACCACTTCAAAAGTGGATTTAATCCGAATTCATTCTGATTTACGAGCATTCCGAGCGAACCTACCCAGGCCTATTGGGAGCACTTAAAGAGCACTCTTTAAAAATAATGTATACTATCTGTTTTTTCTCTCCACTAATGAGATTGTGGGGGGAATAATTTAAACCAAAAGATGTGACCACTATCAGGTTTATTCAGTGATTGAAAATTACTTTCTTTCTACACTGTAAATAGTGGCACAAAGCTGTTTCCCTCTACAATTCCCTTATTTTAGCAATGACAATGTAGAATGGGGGAATGGCAAATGTGGGCATAATTTATTGCAGCAAAAGAAACACAAGCTCATATTCTTTCTTAGAGAAATGTTTACTCTACACCACTGAATTTCCATATGGACAATGAACCAGGGTCAGCAATATACAAGAAGTATATTGTACCAGCCATCTAGGTTTCATATTCTGAACTCTTCTATCTGCTGTTTGGTAGTGTTAGAGTGAGGATTATATGGTACAACATTTCCCTCTTGTGGCAGGTATTGCTGTTATTTCAGTTTTCACCATAACAGCACTCATTATGCAGTTTTCCACAAGTGGCCACAAGAAGGCACAGTATTAAAATCACCTGATCACCAATGAAATTATTAATCTGGTTCTATCTTTGTTCAGCTTCATGATCTAACCTTGGAAGGCTTCTTGTATTTAATAAAAAAAGAAAAGAAAAGAAAAGCTTTCTGTGATAGGGAATATTATGTTAACATTCTATTTTATTTGAATCCTATTGGTATTACCAACCATAGGAGACCCATCGTTTCAATGAGGTTGATCTCTGTGTTAACTCACTATGCAACAATTGATTTATTGGACTTAAATTTGATGATGCTAATAATTAACAGTTTCCAGGTGATCGCTTAACTGTCCCTGGTGTGCATCTAGATATTCAATATATACACATGGGATAATAAAAACAAATTAAATATTATTATTATTTAATTGATTTAGTGAAATATTAGTTTTAAATGTCAGCAGTTCTCTTTCATCTGCCTGGTTTCAGATGGTGGACTTTGTGAGTAATGCCTGGTCCTTCTCAAAAGCTGAAGAAGCAGAGCACATTTTTATTTATTATTTTATTATTTATTTCGATTTGATAAACCGCCCTGACCGAGTCACAGAGCGGTTTACAGCATATAAAAACAGCATATAAAACACACAGAGTTAAAAACACATAAAATTACGTCTTAAATCTGTCACATAAAATCATAGCCAGACATAGCTGGTTCACACAGAATGAGACAAATTTAAGACACCAGTTAGTTTAATTTTGCTTTAATATGGGTATCTGTTTTAACCTTTGTAGGCTAGCTTGAGTAGCAGATTGGGAAAGAGGTTGGAAATAATAATCATCACCACCAACAGGAGGCACACAAAGAATTCAGTAGAGTCACTGTTAAAAGATACCAGAATGTGCTTTACGACTCAGGGTCCACCATTGCAACAGGGTAACTGGCCAATTAGAAAGAACCACAGTAATGGAATAATTCTTGTCTTTTCTTAATTGGGTGTCCCATAGGGTAGACCACCAATCAATGCTTAAATCTTTGAACAGAACCACAGTATGGCAGAGAGGAACAGACAACTGAAAAAGTAGATGTCAGAGGCTGATGCTCATCTCCCCATTTATATCCTTATCTTTTCCCCCAATCTCTATAATCTAATCTGAATCTAAAACCCCTAACAATTGGAGTTCCCCTTTCTAGTAAAATGTCATGCCTAGTTTTACATAAAAAGGGAATCCACGGGAGAATCTTTCACAAAATCTCACTTCATTCCTGCTGTTTTCACTCTACAACACAGAAGGGCAGGAGAACTGCTAATATGGGCAAATATCTTAGCAATTAAAACAAAATCTGAATCTCAGTTTTTCAAACCCTTATGCATGGAAACATCTGGCAACCTTAGATGTGATGAGAAGCAAGGTGCACAACAGCTCGAACCATATAATGCTGGAATCATAAAATGCTACTAAATCTAAAGTTGATGCCCAGACAGGGATTAGCCTGTTCTGCCATGAAAATTGATCTTCCATTATTGTAATCTGCCAGGATTAGGATGAATTTAAAGCAAATGTGATCTTCGGTTGATAAAAAAAAGAAACTGTAGAGGGTGCTAGAGTCCCAGCTAAAATAACATTGGCACTTTCTCTTCTAAAGAGCTGAGATTATCAAAACTATTTCGGAAAGCATATGTTGGCTCTAACAACCTCATCCATAATACGTAGAGCATTTAGAGTCTTTTTTTGGGCTGGGAGAAAGTAAAATGTTTTCATTAAAAAACCTTTTCATTTATCTTCTATGTTTGAGATTGCTGAGTCAATGAATAAGAAACAGAAGGATAAATTCCCAGGAAAAAGAAACCAAGGATTTTGTCTACATTTAATTTAAGACTGTGGAAGGCTGAGTTGTATATTTAGTCCTGTTGTACGTATGGATAGTTGTACAGTGGTGCCATTTGATGCAAAGGTGGTATAGCACAAATAATGCATCATTCTGCTGTGTGGAATTTTTTGCTACACAGAGTAAGACCTTAGCTTGTTATCTAGCTCACTTCTGTCTGCTTTGACTGGTGACAAAGGTTTTCATGTTTTCAATAAGGTTGGAGAGATTTCTTATACCTTTAGTAATTAAGTTGGACGGTGGCAGCGAGGTCCTCAGGTCGTAGGTTTGATTAGAGTTTCCTTCTCTTAGATGGTTGACTTTACAGGGTTAGACGAGCACCATCTGCCCGGGTTTGAATATAGAGTTTTTCTTCTCTTAGGATGGTTGCCAAAAGGCTAGAGAGCCCATCCTGCCCATTGACACTCTTTGTCAGACCCTTTGGTTGTGACCTATTATGACACCGCCAGCATAGCTCACAACTTCATTAGGGTACGTAAGCCTCTCCCCTACTGCAAGGGGACGCCAATGGAGAGGCCTGTTTACAATCTTCTTCAGCATGATGCTCCAAAGGGCTACGGCAGACCTCGAAGAAGACGGCATATATATACGCTATCGTACTGATGGCAGCTTGTTCAACTTAAGCCGTCTGAGGGCTCACACTAAGATTCTAAACTATCTAGTCCATGAGCTGCTTTTTGCCGATGATGCTGCCTTTGTCGCTCATACAGAAGCAGCCCTGCAGCGCCTAACATAGTGCTTTGCAACAGATGCAGAGTTGTTTGGGCTGGAAGTCAGCCTGAAGAAAATGGAAGTTCTCTACCAGCCCGCACCACAGGAAGAACACCATTATCCCCACGTCAGCATAGGCAAATCTGTGCTTAAGTCCGTTCAGCAGTTCACCTATCTGGGAGGCATCATCTCTTCAGACGCCAAGATTGATAAAGAGATAGATCACAGATTAGTAAAGGCATATAGTGCATTTGGAAGGCTTCACAAAAGAGTCTGGAGCAACATGCACCTGAGGCAAAGCACCAAAATCAGTGTGTACAGAGCTATCGTACTGTCTATTCTCCTCTATGGGTGTGAAACATGGGTCACCTATCGCCAACACCTACGACTCCTCAAACGCTTTCATCAGCGTTGTCTTTGCACAATCCTAAATATACACTGAACCGACTATGTGACGAATGTTGCTGTCCTTGAGCAAGCAGGGATCACCAGCATTGAGGCCATGTCATTGAGAACACAGCTGCGCTGGGCAGGGCACGTCTCTAGGCTGGAGGACCACCGCCTCCCAAAGATACTACTCTATGGTGAACTCGCCAGCGCAAGAGAGGCCCCCCCAAAAAGAGATATAAGGACTCCCTGAAACAACATCTCAGACACAGCCAGATTGATCACTAACAATGGTCCACCCTGGCCTCACATCAGGAGGCATGGAGACGTACTATCCACAATGCTGCGGTCTCTTTCGGGAAGACACGCCAAACGGGTCTTGAAGAGAAACAACAACGCAGAAAGAACCGCAACCTGGAAACAACATCACCCAAGGAGACTTTCTGCTGTGTTTTCTGCAACCGAACTTGACTATCTCAGATTGGCCTTTTTAGTAATCAACACGCTTGCAAAAAGCGTGGGATGAGTTCTTCCTAAGAATCTTCATTCACAAAGTAATGCCGAGAGAATAATTATGTAGAAGAAGAAAATTCAGTAGGCATTGCTCCTTCCATTATGGAATATACTACATAGTTCTGGATTCCCTCCCACATACATTTTGTCTTTTGATCACAGCTATCATACTAGAAGAAGACACACATTATTAATCTCACCCACCACTCAAAAGCTCGGTCTATATAACTCAAAACACAGACAGAGGTCCTGCACACTATCTGTTGAAAGTATCTGTGGACCAAATACCTTAAATCACTCAAACGGGAATTAGTCATATGGAATAGGTGTGTATTTGGATTCAGGAACTGAAACCTAAGCAGCAATTACCACCAGTTTCAACTGTAAGAAACTGCTCTTCACATCTTAAAGGAGCAATCAGTGAGATTCTGAACATGGATAAAGAAATAAATCCTTACAAAATAAGAGGAATGCCATGATAGCAAACATCTTGTCCCTAATAGGATAGTTTGAAGAGACGGGTCTTCATCCCTTTCTTAAACATAGCGAGACCAACACCAATTGCAACTCCAAGGGAATTCATGAAGGGGTTGCACTTGCACATTTGTGCACACATATAGGCACAAGCATCCATCCATCCACACTTTTTTGCCATTTCTTTATGGTAGGAATGGGTGATCTTCTATCACCACTAGTTATATTGGCCAGGCTATCTTGTAGTCCAAGTGATGTTGAATGATATTGGGGCATTCATGATGTTTGCTATCATGACTTTTCTGATATCTAATGAGGGGTGTTTTTTTGTGCCATTCTCATTGCATTTAGGAAGGGGATGAAGACATCTCTTCAAACTGTTTAAACTGTTCATTAGTTACTAATTTTAGTGGTTTTATTTTTCAGTTTGCTTTCAATGATGTTTTTCATGGTCTCATTGTTCATTATGTTTTAATGATGTCGTTATCTGTTTGGAGTGATTTTGTTAGGGGAAAGGCAGGATAGAAGTGAAATATCAATCAATCAATCAATGTGACTCCTGCAAAACAAAGGATCTTAGTACAAAATAATAAGACATCCTTCATAAATACAACCCATCCAGTTTAGAAACCATGGAATTTTTTTGCTTTTATAGTTACATCCCTCAAATCACTTTTTTTCTCTTAAAGAAACTCCTGACTGAGATCCTGCATTGGGAGGCATAAGTATGGCAACATCTTGTAATTTGTGGCTGGGTAGGCCTGCCAGAAGAGATAGGTCTTCAAATGTGTTTTAAGTTCCGGCAGCTGATCTAGCTGTTGGACCTTTTTGAAAGGCTTTAAAGATAGACTGGAGGGACTTTGGGTTGTTTTGCATACAATGACCCACACAAGTGAATTGCAAAGTCATAAGATGCACCTATAAGATATTAGGAGATGTTGTGTACAAAAAGGCATATGGTTAGGTAAGTTGTGCATAAAATGCATATCCAGATCACTACTTGAAGTTTCAGGATGGCCCACTTTGTAGTATCCCTGCTTTTTAAAAAAAATTGAGTTTTGAGATAAAAAGTCAACATACATCGAGAATACTAGAAAAGGGGGTATAGAGTCGTGAATTGAAGGTAGGTTTCTTACCCACCTTCTGTATCCCTGCTTTCACAAACATACTTCAAAATCTCTCTGAAGCATCTTGACTGAATTTCGGTTTCAAGATTCATCTGAGCCCACAACACACCACTACCATACACATATAGAGCTCACCTTTTCTGGACACAGACCTATGCTCATGAAATGTTTAAACACATCCCATGCAGAATCCAGAACCAGAAAAATAAATCTGGTTTCATTTGGATTTACAGTGTAATTCAATACAAATCTATTGCAAAGTGAGTCCCATTCAGGTCAAAACTATAAGCAAGCCTACTACACAGAACACCAACATGGTGGCTATATCCAGTTTTTTTCAGCACAAGTCAAATATAATTAGCATTAGCTGGTATAATACCATAGGCCATCATCAGCTGACACAAACCCTTTATATCTATCTAAGGGACCTTCCATACAACCATATAACCCAGAATATCAAGACGGATAATCCACAATATCTGCTTCGAATTGGATTATCTCAGTCCACACTCTCATATAATCCAGTTCATTGTTGGGTTGTTGTGAGTTTTCTGGGCTGTATGGCCATGTTCCAGAAGCATTCTCTCCTGACATTTATCCTGTATCTATGGCATGCATCCTCAGAAGTTGTGACGCCTGTTGAAAACTAGGAAAATGGGTTTTATATGACTGTGGAATGTTCAGCGTTGATTTTATGCAGTTGTGTGGAAGGAGCATAAGAATCTACAATAACACTATGTAACAAATATAAAAAGATTTTCTGTTCTTGGTTTGAAAGAGTTATTTCCTGTTTAATTGTGTGGTACTTACTTTGAAAATAGTTGTTGTATCCAGAAACTTTGTTTTTGTCACAATATATTGAATTGGTTGAGACTCCATGAGATATTCATTGAAAAACAATAGCAAAATGTGCTGCAGGATCTTCTACAAAACAACTTTTTTTGCAGTTTAACAAACTTTTCCCATGTTTTTTTTTTACGATAGAACCAAGTAAAAATTACATTTATAATCCAGGAACAAAAATTGTGTTACATAGTGTAATCTAACTAAAAAACTACAGGGCAAGTATCACATCTACAAAGAAATATGTATGTAACAAATCCTCACCCCAGCTCTTATGATATATACAAACCACCCACAGAATGCTACTATACAGTGTGGCTCATATAGTGTGGGAAAAGGGATGCTTTATAAAGGAAGGAATGCTTCAAGTTCCAGTTTTACCTTGTGGTGATACTGTGAAGTAGACTGGCATCTGCACAGCATTAGCACAATGTTTCCTCATCTCCTTTGTTTATATTATGGCATGTTGTCAAGAAAAGTCTCACAAATTTTTGTATGTTTTCCATCCTATCACTGCCGGGAGCCATGAAAAAGATGATAGCGCTGCCAAAATGTATAGTCCATTGCAGTCAATTCACTCTGGACCACCCATAGCATTCTGGGATATGATCCAAGAATTTATATGTAGCTGGAAATGTCCTCAACAGAACATGTTCTTTCTTGATTTTATAATAGCCTTTATGCTTTTGATAAAGCTGTGGAAATTGTGGTGCTATACCAGGGGCACACTGACCTTGACTTGGAGATGGCAAAATCCTTGCATTTTATGTTTTACTTATGTTTGGAACTTCTGGTACTTCTTGTTGTGCCAGTGGTAAACCATATTCACTAGTAAAGTTGTTGTTGTTGTTGTTGTTAAGTTTGTTCATATTGTGCTGCCTCCCAACAAAAGAAAGTTTTGGGACTCAAAGCAGCTTACAACTTAAATCAAACTGTACGATTAAAAACATACAAAAAGTGAACATTAAACTAAAATTAAACTATTCACAGTATTAAAACATTTCAGTTCTCAAGTTAAAATAATAAAATGCAATTACAAAGATAAACATTAAAAAGTTCAGTTTAAAACAATACTTCACCTCCTAACCTGTTCTTTAAAGACTTTATGTATTAAAAGCCTATTGGAATTAAAAGATTTTAGGCTGTCAATGGAAGGAGAACAAGGAAGATGACATTCTTGCCTCCCTGGGAAGTTTATCTAGAGGCAGCCATTGAGAAGACTCTTTTTGGCAATGTTGCAATGGTTGGGTGGCTGTGAGAGGGGCTCCTCTTGATGATCTCAGAGTGGAACATAGCATGGTCTTTGTAACCTGCCCCAGTTAACAGCCTGGCTGCAGTTTGTTGGACCAGTTGAAGTTTCCAAACAATCTTCAAAGGTAATCCCTAGCAGAGTGCATTATAATAATTTGAATGGAATGCAACCTGGGTGTGTACCACCATGGTTAAATCTGTTGTCTCAAGGAATGGACAAATTTGGTGCACAGTCTTTAAGCTTGCAAAAGCATTCATAACTAACATGGAAGCCTGAGTCTCCAGTTTCAATGCTGAGTCCAGGAGTCCAGCCAAACTACAAACCCGTGTCTTCAGGAGGTGTGTAGGTGCATCTAACACCAGCTGAATCATTCAATTGGTTTATCTCTGTTTTGGATGTAGTAAACAATTTTTCCTACTGGACAACTACAAGTCACATATAAAAGTCATAAAAGACCTTATCACAATGTTGGGATTTGTCATGCATCATGGTGAATCCATGGGGTCCTGGAGGAGGATGTGGAGAACTCAGCGCCCCACACCCTGCACTGCCTGACTTACCTTTGGCCCCACCCCACAGGGAAAGCATCTGCCACCCAGGATTCCCCCATTTATGCAAATGCAACATGGGAAGCCTACCATGATGCTGTGGCAGCAGCGTATGCTACTTCTTCTCCCCTTTTGCCATGGAGCCCTGCTGGAAGTAGATGCACATCATGTAATGGGCTACATGTCAAACGGGGAGAGGAACTGGCATACAAAGAGCAAATTAGTCCGTATTTTGAGGTTGCATGTTTGTAGCATAAAATTAAAAATAAGTGCAACACTAGCATTTATATTAATGTGAAATCAGTGATGGAGATGCAAACACTTTATTTTTTAAAAAGCACAAACTCATCAATCCCTATGCTGATATCTCTTAATTAAGTAATTACACTGAATGCTCCAACTGTAGTAAGAAGTGAATGTGCCAGATTTTAGTCTGAACTTTCAAGGAGCAATCTACTCCTTGAACTTGGTTAGTATTAGATTTGAACACCTTGAATTAGCTCCTTCAAATTGAGACTACAATCCAGTTTAGATTTACTACTCCACTAACCTTGAAGCAAGCAGACTCTGTTGGTTAAATTCAGATTAAAAAAATAACATGTGAATATTAACTGCAATGAAAAGCACAGTATAGCTATAACCTGAGCAATAACTGCAACTCATTGTCTTTCCTTAATGTACAAAAGCATCCTTAAGAATATATGTCACTTGCTCAGTAGTACCAAACACCTTATACTCTAGCTGGCTGCCCTTTGTGAGCAGTGATTGACCTTTCTCCAATCCAATCACTGAATAAAAATCATTTTCTTGAATAACCTTCTGAAAGTCAGAGGACATACAATTCTCTTGCTCCTGATGAAGAACTGTGGTGGAAGAGTGTAGTCTGTTCATTTAGCTTGTAAATGCTGCAGACTGCAAGAGAGTTTAATTTAATACCGCATGCACACTTACAAAGGGAAGAAAGTGGCTGAAAAACCTAAGCACTTCAATGTGCTATTTCTTGTAACTGATCATTAGGTCTAATTGGATAGTCTGAGGCATAGTCAGAAAAGTAACATTAACAAGGATTAGGGGGTGAAAAATACCCCTCAAATTCCATCATTCAAAAGGGGAAAATCCCCTCCAGCTGTAGTTTATTTAAAGTAAGCAGAGTCTAAAGGCAGAGGCAATATCTTTCATCAGAAAAGAAAGCATGGTTGTTCTACAACAGATTTACTGTCTGGAATAGCTTTGCTGTGAAGTCGCTAACATTTAGAGTACAACAAAATGGTGTTTATATAGCTGCACTACAATGAATGACAGTCTTTATGAACCTTGCAAGCAAAACTTAGGAGACGCTGACAGTACTTGAAAGGATAGAAATGCAAAGTTACTGCCGTTGGCAGCTCTATGGGGCACCATATTGTTTTTTAGTGCCAGGCTGAGCCTAATGCCAATGCAAAATTGTTAAGCTGGCTGTATTTTCAATGAGTCAAATTTCTACTGATCCCCAGTTTTCAAACTGGCTCTACAATCCCAAAGCTTCTGTACTCTTACAAAAACCAATCAAATACCCCCAAATCTGTATATTGTGTTACTTCCTAAGAATATGGAACTAATATGAGAACTGCCATCTGCTCTAAAAAGAGGCAATGTAAGTCAATGATCACCTTTACTACAACATCTCATATTCTGCCTCTATATTTTTGGTGTGCATGTCCTTTGTCATGTTGCTGTCAAGAGAATAGGAATTACAAGGTACTTAGGTTTGCTATCTATTTCACCAGATGGTTGCCATAACAATCTACAGTTTTGGGAGACTTCATCATTGCTAATTAGTAGAACCTAGAAACTTACATCTTTTTAGTTGTTTAAAGTGTGAAATCCAAGGCAGTGACATTTGTGTGCCTGAAGCAGAGCACAAGATGGCACCTCCTAAATAACTGGAAACTTTGACTTCAACTCAGGTGAAGGGAGAGTGACTGAGACTGACGATGGCAGGTCAATTTAGAGTACACAAGACAGGTAGCCAGGCACACACAGCGCTGTCCTTCTACAACTTGATCTCAATTCCTGCCCCACAGCATCTGCTGACTCAAGTAGCTGCCTCACTTGTTTCGATCTAGCCCTGTAAACAAAGCAAGTATTTAACAGCTTGGATCTGTTCTGTGTCACAGAGTGAATGGATTGGCTTGTGAGGCACAAAGTAGTTAGCTGCTACCGTGCACAGACATTGCTGGAGGACTTTGTTGTTCCAATATAGTATATGGTACGATGATGCAGCACCCCACAGGGCTCTCTGCTTCTGCTTTGCATGCTACAGCTTGGTAGTAGGAAGGGGGTGTTGTCATTCTTCAGTGTCCCACTTGTACTTGTTAGCTTTGAAAATTAAGGTGATATTATTAAATATTATGAACCCCCGGTAGCACAGTGTGTTAAAATGCTGAGCTGCTGAACGGTTCGAATCCAGGGAGTGGGGTGTGCTCCCACTCTTAGACCTAGCTTGTGCCAACCTAGCAGTTTGAAAAACTGTAAATGTGAGTAGGTACCATTCCAGGGGGAAGGTAACAGCACTCTATGCAGTCATGCTGGCCACATGACCTTGGAGGTGTACTGAGGGAAACAGTTCTGTGGTGTTAGTGAGCAGAGCACTGGAGGATGATTTGTCCACCTTGTCACCATTGAGACACCAAGGAGAAGTTGCAACAGAACCCCATGGGACTCCCTGTTTCTGCTTCTCATGCTACAACTTGATAGTGGGGTGAGGATGAAACTGTCATCCTTTGGTGCTCCATTTGGAAGCACTGCTGCACTCTTTCATTTGTACCTGGCTTTTATAGTGGGTCTTAGGGAGAAGGATCAGGAAATGTAGTCTAGTTATGACATTGTAGCTATGAACCCCTTGCAGAATTTTGATCATGGTTTGGTTCTTTAAGTCATTATTAGTAAACACATTGACTAAGCTGTTGTACTGGGACACAACTTTTCATCCTGCTTTTTACTTTAATATATAAATTGGGTAAGATATGTGCACAACACAGTGGGCTTATTAGATACCTGCTCATTTAAACTACATTTGGGAATTCTGGCTCCACCATGCACAACATATCTCTCTGCAATAGCCATAGTTCTTGATTGGGAATGGATTGTGAAGCTCCACTGATTCAATTCTGCATAAAGACTGTTCTGTATATGCTCATATGGTGTCAAAACATTTATGATTAAAAGTTCTCCAGTTTTGATTCACTGCCCAACATCTGTAGCTACTCCCTATTTATTGCACTTGCAGTTAGGATTGCCAAGTTAAATACAGAACAGGGCATCTGCATGTTTAATAGTTAACAGATCCTGGAGCAAGAAGACATAATGTAAATGTATGCCAAGTAGAACATTCCCCCACCTCAAATCCACCTTTTAATGGCTACCCTTCCTAATATATAGGTAGATGTTTCTCTGGTATCCCCTCTGCTCAGTAAGAGACATCAGGTAAAAAAAAAGACCTCCCAATGAATGAAAGAATGAGGAATAGCATATAGACAACACAGAAGAAGCACTTGAAGTAACAGCTGCGCTGTCTTTCATTATAACACTCCTAAGTGCAGGTATTATTTATTTTTACCAGTGTTGTCAAAATAGTCAACTTATTTAACTGACTTTCTGCACTTAAAAAGAAATCAATCAGCTCCCTCTCCTTTGATTATCGAAATGAGAAATGTGAAAGCATTCAAGCCCTCTGTTGGATGACCTGAAAAAAATTATGTGGCTGTGATAGCAATAATGAGTACATTACCGCTGCTTATTTATCGATGTGCTTGTATATTAGCAGCAGCTAGCATGGCTACAGACACTTTTCTGATGGTACAGAAACCAAACATCAATTAATAGGCACAGGCATGTATGTGTGTGCATCTGTGCATATGTCTAAATCCATATGTGCATCACAGAAAATAAATAGAGCCAAATAAATCAAAGTATAGGAATAAAAAGAGCCAAAATCAAAATATACAAAGGCAAATGGAAATCCTTCTTAAGAGAAAGAGGCAGGACTTACTAACAAAGGGAAGAGTTTGTGCCAGGGGGTTAAATGCAACCTGAGACTTTGAGAGACGAAACATAGATTTAAAAGCTTTATTGCATTTGTATTGATTTGTTTATTGCTATCTTTATTTGTTCAGTTTATGAATCATCCTCTAGGAATAATTCTCTGAGTGCCCTTTTGTTGTTACATTTTTCTGTATGCTAGTTATGAACTCTCTTCTAACTCCCATCTCTTACGACCTTATCAGACAGCTAGTGATAAAGTGGGTGACAACGGGGGAAATCTTGCTGTGTTCTCTACCATCAGGGTCAGTGGTATCCCTTCCTATAATCTCCCCTCCGAATCTGGTACTGGTAAATGCTAGATCCGTGTGAAATAAGACCATGACCATCCGAGACCTCTTGTTAGATAGAAACATAGACATCGCCTGCATCACGGAAACGTGGCTGCAGGAGGGAGACGAGGTCTTTGTGCACGAGTTGTCATCTGGTTATAAGGTCAGTTACCAGATGAGGACAGGGAGACAGGGGGGAGGCGTGATGATGCTCGGCCGTGACACATTTAATTTCAGGACGGTCCCGATGGTGAATATCCCAGGTTTAGAGTGTGTCGGCCTGGTGTGGGATTCACAAGAGAGCGTAGCCTTTCTGCTCGTGTACCGTGCACCTAACGCACCAGCAGAAAGTCTACCAAGACTGCTAGAGATGGTCTCGGAGTGGGCATTGCAGTTTCCTAGGCTTATTGTCCTAGGGCCCTGCTGGAAGTAGCCCTGAGGAATGTGATGGGTTCCACGGAAAACCATGCCAGCAGTGGAGAGAAGCGAGGAGAAGATGCTTCTCTCCCTGCATCTGATTAGGTCCTTAGTTTACTCTTTTTGACAAGTGGCTCCTCGTTTTTATCTTTCTTCATAGATCCCCCTTTATTATGAGTCAAGGCATACAGAATTTCTAGGCAGTTGCTTTTAATATTGCCAATTTCTTAGCAGTTATTTGTTTTTCCATCTTTTTTCCCTTTCCCATGAAGCTCTTTACCTCCATTTTAGAATGCCATCCACTACTATTCCCTCTTGCCTGCCATATAAATGTGGCTTGCCCTTTTTATTTAAAAAATCGCCTAATTTCCAATCTCTTCTCCCATACTGTTCACGTAAAACTGATTTTAAGAGTTTAATGCAGGCACATGCATTTCTATCCATGATGCATCAGGAAGCATAAGAGTGGCAGTAGCTTAAAGGCTAAGATATAAAATATAAACATAAAGCAATGTCTTTATCAAGTAAAATGGGACAAGGGAAAATAAAGCCATTCCAGACTACTATAATTACTAGATCACCATTCACATCTGGGACCGCAGCACCAATAATTGCATCTGGGACTATAACAGCAATAATTGCATTTGAATGATGGAGGAGGCTATCGTTCCAATGACCCCATCTTTTTAAGAATTGGAAAAGTGTAACATTCACATCCACTAGACAGGGCTAGCTTTGCATCTGGGGACACCAGATGGGAACCAGGACCTCAATGAAGTTAGCACTGCTGGAGGAGGGGAACATTTGTATCAAGAGCAGGAGTGGCATAACTATCAAAGCTACCATTTCCTGGCCAGGACTCTCTCACCCTCTCAGCTTCATGGGTGCCAAAATACTGCAACATGATAAAAACAAAACAAATGGTGTGAGGCCATAAAATAGGTATTTATTTAATGTTAAATTGTGTGTGGAAGAACTGAGATAGATTTAAAAGGAGAGTTAATCTAGGAGCAAAGATTAACACCTTTCCTCCTAGAAAGAGTAAACTAGAGGTGTCAGGAGAGGTCAGCACTATCTGCTTATTTATTGATTTGATTTATATCTAGGTCTTCTCTCTGCCAAGAATCCAAGGTGGGCTTGAGTTCACTCGAGGCCCCTTAACCATGCTTTGCCTCCTCACCTCACCTAAGTTGGTACGATCCTGTGCATTATTGGGAAATACATAAAAGGGTTAGTTGTAGATGTGAAGTGCAGTTCAACATCTACAGAGTTTGTAAAAAGATGCCTCCCCAACCTTCAGCACATCTCAGCAACTTAGACTCATGCAAATGATAAGAAATTTCAGCAGGATGTAGCTACAGTGTTGTGTTTGAGGGCACTGTTCTTTTCAAATAACAATGTGTCCCCTCATTTTAAAAAAAACTTTGCAATTTTTAGCATTTCAGAGAGAAATACATTACAGTTAGAGAGTGTATTGACGTGACCAGGAAACTAAGTTTCATGTCCTAGACAGAGTTATCTGTATTGAGCTCAATCAGAAGACATCTCTGTCAGCTTCTTGGGGTTCATCCAGCCTGCTTTACTTGAAAAAGTGGGTGTTACTGTGCAGAAGGCTCTGGTTTGTATAGCCACTCCTCTATCTGATGGTGATGAAATACAGAGCAGACTCTCTCACTGATCTAGGACTGTTTCCAGATAAAGGTTATATTGTGCCATTACCTTACTTCAGTCTTGAAATTCATGAAAGAAACAGCATAATCTTTCATGGACCACACACGTTTCTCTTACTACTTCATCTGTTCTCATCCCTCTTTCCTAACCTCCACAGCACACAAAATTAGCTGACGGACAAAGACAGAATAGCCATGCAACATCTTTTGATTGACAACACTTGGAGATGTCTGCTGGAAATATTATTAGTGAGTGGGTAGTTGTTACAGGTGAAGATGATTTTTAAATCATCATTGCTTTTGATGTACATCTTGGAAAACTTGCTTATGACACTACAAACCCCCTAGCCAGCATGGCCATAAGCTGCCCTGGTTGAGGATTCTAGCAGTTATATTCCCAAAATAGCATTTGAAGCTCTGATTAAACAATTTAGAGTAGGGTTGAGAATCATGTAAACTTCCAGGTGCTGTTAGACTGCAAATCCTAAAAGCAATAGCTTAGTAGCACAAAAGGGGAATAAGAAAGTTGCAATCCAAGAACATCTGGAGGGCACATGATTTGCACCCCTGATAGAGCTTTAAAAGCACTTTTATCTATACCTCCAAGCAAACCGAAAAGCAGTTTAGATAATGTAAAACTGATATTATGTACATTATAAAGGAACAGTTTCTGTGCTAGAATGTCTTGGACCATCTGCAGTTTCTGAACAGATTTCAAAGACATTCCTGTGTAGTGTGCATGGCAGTAATCTAACTGGGATATTAACATATCAGGGCATCAGTAGCAAGGGTGACCACTTGTCGTGATACAAGTAATATATTCTAATTCTATGCATATGGTCTTTATGGAATATGTAAGCAACTAATTTGTACTGAATGTGTACCTAAGAGCTTAGGGCTAATCCAAATATGTATGTACATCACTTTGTATTTCATCACTTTGTGTTTGATTGCTTGATGACTCTCAGATCTGGCACATATTCTTCAGAGGAAAATGCAAAACTGAAAAGCACTGTGTGACAGCAGGAGATCATGTGAAGTAGTGTAAAGATCTCTCTTTGGTGTTCAAGATGTGATCACTGTTCTACAAATACATGCTACTGCCTGGTCTTGTTAGTGAGAGTCAAAACTGATTATATCCTTGTCTCATATGTTGAAGTAGTGCTCTTGTAAATGATTAAAGACATCTGATTGTCTTGGCACATGCTTTCCTTCACCTTTATATTTTGCTTTGACTTTGTTTTGTGCCTGATTTTTGGAAGGTAAACATAAACTTAATTTGCAAGTCTGATAATGAAGCCATGTAGCCCAGAGGAAAGCCTATTAGTGGAAGGAAATATGTGCTAATTGTTTAAAAATACACATTTTACTTTAATGTCTAGGTAGATCCTGACGGAAGAAAATAATATAGATCAATTCTGATACTTTAAAATTTATCTCTCTTTTAGTTTATATCTTTCTATTCAAGGTGATTTAATTCTATATTATAAGTACTGTGTGTCTATATGCTTTTAAGTTGTCTTTTGACGAATGGCTAGCCCATGTGTTTTTCATAGAATAATACACAGGTTATCCAGAAAGTAAGATTACAAGATTTTTTTAAAAAATAAAGGAATGAATATATTTTAATAAAACTTACATGGATTGTAGCATAGCTATTACATTATTTTTTTCCACATAATCACCGTTCAGTTTAATGCACTTTGTCATCTATGGACCAGGTTTTTGATGCCTGTGTCACAGAAGTTTTCCTCTGCCTTTTTCAGCCAGTTTGTCACTTTGATTTTCACCTCATCGTCATCAGAAAAGTGTTGACTTGCATTGTAATGTTGGGTAGGATTAATGCAGTTTGACATCACTATAACTACCAGGGATCAATGCTATGGAATATGAGACTTGTAGTCTTACAGGGTCTTTGGAATTCTCTGTCAATGAGTGCTGTTGCGCCAAGAAACTACAAATCTGTGGTTTCCATAGCATTGATCCACTGGTCTATTTTTGTCTGCTGAAGACCTTAGTTGGTGCTTGATTCCCCTCCCCCCCATGAGTCTTGTCCAACATGCCTTCCCATTTCACACTCTGCCATCTTATGGTAGATGAAATAAATTCTTAGCTGACAAGTACAAATGCTTACAAAACATCTTATACAAAAGGGAAAAGGAAGGAGATGTGGGAGAGAGCCTTGCCTTGTTGACATCTCCGGATTAAATAAAGTTATTTTAATAGACAAAGAGAAATAGCTGAAATCCACATCAGTAAGTAAAATACAAAGGCATGGGATACCAACAGTTAAACTGTAGTAGTAAATGGAAGAACTGCTTTAAAAATTAGGCCTTTAAGTAGGAAATTATCACAAAACCTAGACACAAAAGGATGGTGACTCTTGCATAGCCAATCCCCACTTATATAGTAATTTGCATACATAATACCCATTTTGCTAGAGTCTTTTGAATCAGCCTCTAGTCCAGCAGCTTCCAGGTTAAGTGAGACCATCACAGTGTGCCAAATATTTTATTATAACAGGATATAGACTTTGTGAATGCTGGAATAATTTTGCAATAAAACAAAACATTCAGGGCCTGTGCTCTATAATGAGACATACAAAGTACCATTAACTTGTCCCGTTCATCTGGCTGCCATCTATCTTGATGTCCCATGGCCTTGAGGTTAACCATATTTGCAGTGGGTGAGTATAATAGGCACATTAGGAATACCCAAGGTAGAATAGGCTCCCCAGCATAATGAAGAATTAATGACTCCTAATTTGTCCAGAGATACAGGATGGATGTCAGATCTGATAGATGCTGGCTGGGTAAAACAAATTTGTCCTTCCTTTGCTCACATTGGCACCTTGTCAGCAGCTAAACAAGATTAAAATCAGATTGGTACCAAGCACCCAAGGCAAAACAGTATATATTTTATTGATGTTAGTATTCTGTGTTCAGTACAGGTTACTGCAATGAATAGATATTGGCAATGTATAGCTTCCTACAGGGAAAAGGTTAATTGTTTTGGTATATAACCTGACTCAAGGGAATGTGTTGCTTGACTCAGTTGGAAGTCCCACAGCTCATGATGCAACTGACGGCTAGATAGATGTTTCTTATTTGATAGGACTGCCATTGATTCTAAAAACATGGGAGCTCCTTAAACAAATGATCTTCTGTTTAAAAAACAATTGATTTCTATGGCAAAGATGTGAATTTTCTGCAGAAAATCCCCAATTACAGGGACATTTGGTATGAAAAAAAACTTTCTAGTGCATGAATTAATAATTCCGCATTGAAATATCAGTTTTCACATAAACAATGCTGTTTCCTACACAGTAACGACCACATGCAAATTTTGCACAAAATAATCCCCAGACTGCGAAGATTCTTGTCCATATGGGATCCATTTTATCAGAGTTTCTCAATCCTTGAAAAACATGAGTTTTTCAAAATTTTAAGCATTTGCCATTTACCTCAAATTCAGCCAATCACCAGTGATAATTTCATACTTTCATCTCCTTTCAACCAATCAATTTCTTTATTACATTTACTATACACCACATAATGCAAGTATACTTTCATTTTTTCTAAAGAACATCCTCCCCCAAAAGTCAATAACATCAAACCTATATATAATTTAAGACAGGGGTGGGGGAAAACTGCCAAATTTATGGAACTTCCTATTCCTCTTCCCTCCAGCAAAGGATCACTGCCTTATCGCAGCGCTGGAGCTTGAGCACCTTAATGATGCCACGAGCGAAACTGTGAAGGGACACCCAGGGTGGGATGGTCATGGCAGAGAGGTCAGACCAAACACGATCCCTGTGGAAGGTAATGGCAAGCACACCAAAACACAGAAAGCCAACCTATATAAACACACAAGCACACGCTCAGGGTACAACACACTAAGAGAAATTAACAATATCTAATTGTGCAATTCCATAGCCATGTGGCTTATTATGGTCAACGTCCTATATTATACACTTATCCCAACCCAATACCTTTAAATGTAATTAACTGGAGTAGCACAGCAGATGAAACACAATTGTAAAATAAAGGGTGTCTGTTCCTTTAAGGCTATAGTCTATTGTGTAAAAGTGTCTCTTCAACAGAAGATAATTAGAAATCTCCAATATCGAAAACACACAGTTAAAAGTACATAATCAATCCACCACATAAACGTATAACAAAAAATAGGTGGATGAACACCAGGTTCGCTCTCACGCCGAGATGTCTTAGTTTAAAGTAGGACAAATGGGAAACGCTGTAGACGGATCTGTCTATGGCCTTACTTTGGCCTTACTTTGCCTTACTTCAAACGGATACATCTTGGCCCTTCGAAAACATCGCGAGATTTGGCAATCGTGGCGTCCCAGGAAACAGATACCGTCAGATTCGTCTACGGGGTTTCCCATTTGTCCTACTTTAAATGGAGGCATCTCGGCGTGGGAGCGAGCCTGGCGTTCATCCACCTATTTCTCTGTTATAAGTTTATGTGGTGGATTGATGGAAACCGAAGAAATGAAGTAGCCTTCATAATGAATAAGAAAGTCATTAAAGCAGTGCTTGGATACAATCCAAAAAATGACAGAATAATCTCAATTGGAGTGCAAGTCAAGCTATTTAACATCACAGTGATCCAAATATATGCCCCAACCACAGCTGCTGAAGAAGCAGAAGTAGATCTGTTCTATGAGGATCTGCAGCACCTACTGGATAATACACCAAAAAGAGACATTATTTTCATTACAGGAGACTGGAATGCTAAGGTGGGTAGTCAAATAACAACTGGGATCACAGGCAAGCATGGTCTGGGACAACAAAATGAAGCGGGACGTAGGCTAATTGTCCAGAGTAGCCATGTCTCCGCCGAATTTGGCCGGGAGGGCCAAAGGCGGTTGTCCAGCAGCTCTCGCTCTCAACTGCAACAGTTCTTGCTGCTGTGCCACGCATGTCGCCTGCTGACGTGTTAGGAGGCACCCGGACTGGAGTTCGTGCATCGCGGGACTTTTGGATTCCTTTTACGCAATTTGCGGTGGATTGACATTATCTATATTTATTTGTATGTAAGTCCACGCAATTACGGGATTAAGGCTACAGGACTTCCTTAATCCTATTGTAGTGTATTTAATGCTTTATGAGACAATGTGTATGATACATTCCTGTGTTTTGTGTGATTAGCGATGTAGATTGTGGGCAACCTACAGGGATTCAGCCCTATCTTTTCTGTTTGTAGCTTTGTAAGCAGCCCTTCCTGGTTTCTTTAGCATTAATTGTCCAGAGTAGCTATGTCTCTGCTGAATTTGGTACGGGAGGGCCCAAGGTGGGTGTCCAGCAGCTCTCGCTCTCAACTGCAACAGTTCTTGCTGCTGTGCCACACATGTCGCTTGTAGATGTTGAAACTGGGCCAGGGTTGGCTGAGACATCTTGTTGTGAGGATGTAGAGGGTTTTGAAGTGAGATTCACGGCAAGCTGTCATACTCCAGGGAACCGGGGCACTCTAATTCACTCACACAACACCAGTAACTTGATATGCAGTATTTTATTTGAAACAAACAAATCCGAAAAGGTAGTAAAAGGTAAAAGGAAGACGTAGAAAATAGCAATCAATAATCCAAGGAAATGTCTCATAGGCCAAAGGTAAAACGAAGGCTGCCAGAACTCCAAAAGCATCAAACAGAAGCAATGTCCAAAAAAACACAAAAGCCAAAATATTTCCAGAAGTAGAACAAAGTCTTAAGTCCAGCACAAAGCTCTAAAATTAAGATGCAGGAACAAGGTTTCTTGAAGCCCCCCACTGAGCCAAGAACACGAGCTTAGAAATTCACGAACCTTCAGTTAGCAAAGTTGCCCCGAATCTAAATTTCCCCAAGCACAAGCAAAGCTATAAACCCAAACTAGATTTCTCTTTCGCTTCCCGCTAATTGGCATTGTCAAGCCGCAGCAAAAGCAAGGCCTTGAACCTTCCAATTAACATTCCTTCTATGCTAGGCCTCTCAGCACAGTGTCTTATCTAGTTCCCAGGGAAACTCAGCCTTTGCAAATTTCCATCCCCTGCAGCTGCTTTCCCAAAACTCTGCCTTTGGAAATTTCCATCCCCTTGCACTCCAGATTCCACAATCCCTGTAGCCAAAGAAGCCACAAGCCCAACACTAATAGAATTTTGCCAGGAAGATTCATTGTGTATAACAAACGCTTTCTTCCAACAATGTAAAATGGCTTTATACATGGACTTCATCAGATGGTCAAGACGGAGATCTTGTGGCTGGGTCACCCGGGTGGGATGGAGTGCCGGCTGCCTGCACTGGATGGCGAGGCCTTACGTCCGTCATCATTAGTAAAAAGCTTGGTGATCCAATTAGAACCTTTGCTGACTATGGAGGCTCAGGTCTCCATGGTCAGCAAAACCGCATTCTATCATCTGCGCCAGGCTAGGCGGCTGGCGCCATACCTATCTGAGAGGGACTGGGCCACAGTGATCCAGGCGACAGTCATCTCGAGATTGGACTGCTGTAACGCCCTTTACATTGGCCTTCCTTTGAGAATGACCCGGAAACTCAAGCTAGTGCAGAATGCAGCAGCTCGCTTACTCGCCGGGGCTCCGGCGAGATGCCATATTACACCAATTCTGCGGCAACTGCACTGGCTACCAATAGAGTACTGGATCACTTTCAAAGTGCTGGTTTTAACCTTTAAGGCCTTGTATGGTCTTGGGCCGGTGTACCTGAGGGACCGCCTCTCCCCATATGTTCCCCGGAGATCCCTGCGATCCGAGGAGCAAAATCTTCTTAGTGTTCCATCCATTCGAACATACCATCTGTCCTCGACCAGGCAAAAAGCTTTCAGGGTGGTGGTGCCAACTTTGTGGAATGCTCTACCTGAAAAAGTCCGAGGAATTAGAGAACTGTCCTCCTTACGAAGAGCGTGCAAGACGGCCCTCTTCCGCCAAGCATTCTCTCTTGAGTAAAGCTGGAACATCTCTGCTATCAGTTATTTTAGCTTCAGCTTTTAAGCCAATTGTAGTAGAAAGTAGATTTTAGATTAATCTGTAGTTTTATTGCTGTGTGGTGAGTTTTTATATTGCTGTAAACTGCTCTGAGCTTCTAGAAGGAGCGGTCTAGAAGTGTGAATAAATAAATAAATAAATAAACACCGAAGTCAGATTGACTACATCCTTTGCAACCAAAGGTGGCGAACATTCATCCAGTCAATGAAAACAAGACCTGGGGCTGACTGTAGTTCAGATCACGAACTTCTTATTGCACAATTTAGAATCAGACTAAAGAGATCAGGGAAAACACACAGACCAGTTAGATATGATCTCACTAACATTCCTAGCAAATATGCAGTGGAGGTGAAGAACAGATTTAAGGGACTAGATTTAATAAATAGAGTCCCAGAAGAACTATGGACAGAAGTCCGTAACATTGTAGGGATAACAAGAGGACAAGATCAGTATTTTTGCAAAATAATGTAAGGACTGGTAACATTGTTAGTGTGAGCATTTATGTGAAAATTACTGTTTATGCATTAATTTTAAGGTGTTGGCCTGGGTGATTATATTGGGGGACTATGAAGTTTTAAGTATGTGTTTTTAAAATCAAATATGCTAGCTATTTATTTTTTAAAGGTAACAGAGAACTATAATGCTCCTAACATGTTCCAAACATGTATGTTGCAATGAATTTTAATGCAGTACTTTGAAAATGAACAGTAATATCTAACATGATAGTTTTTTAAAAAATAATGTGCCATGATCTAATCTAATAATACTGTTGTTTCTTATTGCAGTTTTCCATCCATAAATGTGGTAAATAGGAATCTGTCTCACAGTTATTGTGCCTGCATGATATGGATGGGAGGTGCATAACAAACTAAAATACACGAATAGGACACATTTTCATCGTGTCCTTTCATACACACACAAAAGGACACATAAGTGCTCAGTATACAGAGTTAGTGGGAATAGCTTTTATTTTCAGAATGCATATCCTCTGTCCTTGAAAGCAAAAACAACAGAATAGGTGAACTCATGTTTAGTTTATCCCTAGTCATAGGTGTTTTTCTTAATCTTATTTGCTTTAAAACAGAGATCTAGGGTTTTATCGCATGAAGCCACTATTCTATGGCAGTTTCACTATCATAGCTATATAATAACATGAGCATGACCTCTTCATTTGCACAATGGCACCAAGTCACCAATCTTCAATCCCATGATTGTACTTCTACACACTCTCGTAACCCCACCTTCTTGGACGTCTGTTGCTCCGTATTTTTTAAAAAATATATCTATATTGGAACACTTTTTCAGTTTCGGAAATGAATACCAAAAAAAGGTAAATATAACTGTAAAGTATTAAACAAACACAAAACAGACAACTTCAATAGCAAGGGTTAAGTGCGGGGGGAAGTAGAAAAGGAAGGAAATCCTTCCCCCTGATGGCATTTTACTAGCAGCATGCCAGCATGAAAGCAGATTGACCCATTGCACAAGTGGTGATGAGAAGGTTGGAATTGTGAGCTATAGCTGGGTTTTGGACATCAGTAGCAACAGACTAGTTAATCACCGGGAAGGGGGGGGGGGGGAGGCAGACCAACAGCAGGATGTTCATGGTGTCATATGATAGGGACTCTCACAAAAGGTGACAGTCCATCGTCACTGCCTGTTTGTCTATCTCATTCAATGATGTCTCTGTATTTTTCTTGGATTATGGTTCCCATTAGGGTTGGTTGATTTAAAAAAATGGTTCACAACTTGTTTTGGATGTAAAGGGCACTGGTAGCTCAATTCTAAAATCATTTCTGAATTTTTCTGAAAAAAAGTCAGAACTTTCCGAAACTTCCGAAACTTCCAAATTGATTCATTAATGCGGGTGCGCATGCGCAGTAGGGAAAAATAGCACAGGCACTGGGGAAAATTCAAGGGATTCTCCCTCCCCATTTTTATACCAATCCTGATGAAACTTTCTACAGTGGTGTCACGATGCAGGGTCTTGGCCCAGTCCCTTAATCACACACACAGAGACGGTAATCAGCTAACTATTTATTGAATAATAAGAAACAGGTGAAAAGGTAAATTGTCCATAAAAAGTATCAAAAGTTCAATCCAAAAGGTAAAGAGTCCGTAAGTAAATTCCTAAGGCAACGTGGCAAAGGTTCCGCAAAACTATGCGGATCAAGGACTTGGTCCGTGGCAAAGAACAAGGCAAAGTTCATGAACAAACCCAAGAAACTTCTTGGCAAGGCCTGAGCCGGCAACTTGGCTCCGCGGAACTCCGCTCGCTTCACTCCTCTTAGAATAGAAGTGGCCGAGCTACTGAGGATCCTTTCCCACGGATCCTATACTTAATCCCTTGGCGAGGCCCCCGACGCTCTAGGCTTCTGCGCCAATCTGTGCTACGGGATCTAGCGCCTCTCTGGCACTCTAGGCTGCGGTGCCAATCCCTCCTGCTGGACTCAATGCTCCGTCTCCTATCAAGGCTCCGTCCTTGCCTCCCAGCACCTGCGTCGCTATCTTCATGAGAGCCGAACTCCCTTTCAGCTTCCATGGGCCCATCCTCCACTGTTTCCCTGATCCTTTCCTGCGACCCGTAACCACCTGGTTTCTCATAATGATCAGAATCATCACTCTCAGGGTCAGCCTGAACTTCCCAGCTAGCATAGCCGTCAGGCCATTCATCATCCCAGGCCAAGCTCTCAGTGGGAGAGGAAGGCCCAGCTAACTCATCAGCCCCTTCCTCCATGTCCTCATCAACTGCAGCTGGCCCTAATGCAAGTGGGACCCCCGGTGCTGCCCCCTGCCCCCAGGCACAAAGGGAACTGGGTTGCTGCTACACCCCCCCCCTCAGGGCCCCTCCGAGGCCTCCCTCGAGGCTTGGGCTTGTCGGGATACTTGCGGTGAAAGCGGGCAACAATGTCCGGGGCGTGAACGTCTCGTGCCGGTGTCCAAGAACGCTCTTCCGGTCCAAAACCCTTCCAGTCAATCAAATACTCCAGCTTCCGGTATCTGGTGCGAGCATCCAGGATGTCCTGTACCTCAAACTCCTCCTCCCCATCCCGCATCACAGGAGGGGGTGGCGGCTGCGTCACATCAGGCCGCACCCCCTTCGCCGGCCTCAGCAGGGAACGATGAAAGACAGGATGGATCTTCATGTCTGCGGGAAGCTGTAGTTTGAAGGCAACAGGCCCCACACTCTCCAACACCTTGTAGGGACCCAAAAATCTCGCGTCCAGTTTGCGACTAGGTCTCTGCGTAGACAAGTTCTTGGTAGACAGCCAAACTTTGTCTCCCACCTGGATCTCTGGACCCTCTTGGCGCCGCCGATCAGCCATCCGCTTGTAATCCGCTTTAGCCTGGTCCAATTGAGTGCGCAGCATCTCTTGCATCGCAGTGAGCTCCTGTAGCCAATCTTCTGCTGCAAGCACATCTCCGGATTGGTCTACAGGAGGGTAGAACCTAGGGTGATGTCCATAGTTAGCAAAGAAAGGCGTTTCTTTGATAGATTCTTGCGTCGCATTGTTGTAAGCAAACTCTGCCAAAGACAACAATGACGCCCAGTTGTTCTGCTGATAGTTTACATAGCACCGCAGATACTGTTCCAACGTGGCGTTAACCCTTTCGGTTTGCCCGTCGGTCTGGGGGTGATGAGCCGTAGACATCCGTGCTTCAATCCCCAGCAACTTCTGAACCGCCCGCCAGAACTGGGAAGTGAATTGGGTGCCTTGATCCGTCACCAAACTCTGTGGAAGTCCATGCAAACGAAACACATGTTGCACAAATATATCAGCAGTCTCTTTAGCCGTAGGCACCCCTACACATGGAATGAAGTGACTCATCTTGGTGAGACAGTCCACCACGACCAGGATCGTGGTGAACCCATGGACTTTGGCAAGTCAGTGATGAAATCGGCTGAAATCATCTTCCATGGAGCAGAAGGGGTCGGGAGCGGCTGGAGCAAACCGGCCGGCTTGCCCCCTTGCTTCTTAGCCCGCTGGCAGACAGGGCAAGTGCTGACGTAAGCCTCCACGTCCCTCTGCACCTTGGGCCACCAAAAATCACGCAGCACCAACTGTAAGGTCTTGAACAGTCCAAAATGTCCTGCGGCCTGGCTATCATGGCAAAGTTTGAGAATGTCCTCTCTCTCAGGCCCGGGGGAAACATATGCACAATCATGGCGGTATAGCAAGCTGTTCTTTACTTGGAAAGGGGTTTGCACCCCCTTGGCTAGTTGCTCTTGGACCCAAGGGTCTCCCTTTTGTCGAGCTTGAATCCGGTCGCTCAGAGTTCTCTTGTCCCCCGGGTCTGGGTTGACCACCGGGGGAGGCTCAGGGGCTGCGCCAGTGGCGGCAAAGTTCTCTGCTTTCAGCAGCGACGTCTCGGAAAGCCCTTCTCCCTCTCTGACATATTCTGGCTTTCGAGACAGCGCATCAGCTTGTTTGGTCTGCTTGGGGGTCACATAATGAATGCGGAAATTGAATCTCTCAAAGAACAAAGACCATCTCTGCTGCCTCTGGTTCAATTTGCGCTGAGTCTTCAAGTGCTCCAAGTTCCGGAGGTCGGTGTGAACTTACACCGGAAATTGGGCCCCTTCAAGCAAGTGTCGCCAAACTTCAAAAGCTACCTTAATGGCTAGGAGCTCCTTCTCCCAGATGGTGTAGTTCCTTTCCGGCGCCGTCAGCTGCCGGGAATAGTAAGCACAGGGCAATAAGTCTGTCCCCTGCGGCTGTAGCAGGATCGCTCCCACTGCTACATCCGATGCATCTGCTTGCACAATGAAAGGAATGTGGGGGTTAGGATGCTGTAGAAGCGGCTGCGTGGTGAACAGCTGCTTCAACTTCCGGAACCCCGCGTCCGCCTCTGATGTCCACCGGAACGGCACCTTTCCTCGCAAACACTGGGTGATGGGGTCGGCCCACTTGGCAAAGTCCGGGATGAACTTTCTGTAGTAGTTGGCAAAGCCCAGGAATCTCTGAATGTCTTTTTTGCTGGCAGGGGCCTTCCAGTCCGCCACAGCTTGGACCTTGGTATCATCCATGGCGATGCCTGTGGGGGAGATGCGGTAGCCCAGGAAATCTACCTCGCGTAGATCAAATGCGCATTTCTCCAACTTACAAACAGCAAGGTATGCAGAGTGTAATGGAAACAGCACTCAAGGTCATGGATTACAAACACAATAAAGGAAATACCAATGAACTTGTATTCAGTCAATGGCAGCAATGCATCAAAGTATAATAAGCATCAATACATAAAGATAAGCAGTCCCCAGTCAAACCACGTAGGAACAATGAACATACAAATGTAAAGGCATGCACAGGGTAGTAGCGAAACAGTAACAAAAGTTGGCGGGGAGCAGCATACACACCCGCTGGAGAAATTCTCATGCACATAAATGATAAAGTTCGCAAACAGTCCTGGTGCATACCAGCCGTGGAGGGGAAAGCGATGCAAGGCTCAGCCAATTGTGAGACGCTCGGAGGGGCCGCAACGGTTGAAGTGCGGGGCCACGATCCGTTTCGCTGGTTAGCCGTCAGAGGCGGCTAAATCACGCCAGGCAAATGCCGCGTCACAGGAGACACATTCTAAATAACAGTAATGAAAATAATAAGAAGAGACCCATCTCTGCATTAAAAACGTGGGGGTGGTGGCTAGCCTACCTGGGCTGGAGGAATTCCATTGTACCACTG
>JARBWK010000005.1:62129403-62178226 GCA_030556195.1 Anolis apletophallus | reverse complement strand
TACGATGGAGCACAGTCAAGATTCCGTTAACTTCTTGGATACCACTGTTTACAAGATGGGCAATAGGCTGGGTGTCCGCTGCTATAAGAAGCCAACAGACAAGAATTCCATCCTCCATTTCAGGAGTCATCATTCCTCATCTCTCAGGCACAGCCTCCCATTTTCACAGTTTCTAAGACTGAAGAGGAACTCAACCCGCATTGTCGATTACCATAATGACGCTGATAAGTTTGGGGACCAGCTCAGCGCTCGAGGTTACCCGCCCGGGTTGTACAACAGGCCCGCATCAAGGCTAATGGCACTTGCAGAGACTCCCTTCTTCATAAGAAGCGCAAACCTCCTCACACGGTTGGTTTGGCCACTGACCCTCACTCCCCATAGCCGTGAGATTGTCAGCATTGTCAAGAAGTTCTGGGATATATTGCCCCCTATACCGGCGTTTCGTGAATTCCCCATGGTCGCGTATAAGCGCACATTCTACGTTATCCCGCCAACGCGTGTTCTCACACTCTACGTCAGGTTTTTGGCCATGTGGGGGTGTTAGGCCCTGTACCCAAGCATTACGTTGCAAGGACATTATGAGCCTGAAGTCTCACAGATTATTTACTATCCGGGATTCCTCAACTGCAACACGGAGAATACCATCTATGTCATCATTTGTGGGTGTGGCCTATATTACGTAGGGATGTCGTCACGCCCCTTACGTACCCGCATTTCGGAGCATCGTTCCAGGATACGTACCTCACAGGACAACACCATTTTATACCGCCACTTCTTGTCACAGAGCCATAACCCTGAATCTTTTCGATTCGCGGCCCTGGAGAGGGTCACCATCAGTGTGCATGCCAACAATCATGATGCCCTTATCAGGCGTGAAACTTGGTGCATTCACAATCTACAATCAGAGTTTCCACTCGGGCTCAACGAGCCTCCCTTTCGGCCCTACTCACATGAGTGGGGCCCAGGTGCGAAGCATATTTAACACCTGCGTTTCTTCAGGCTCCACCCCTTAACCGCAGGAGCAGTGGTACAATGGAATTCCTCCAGCCCAGGTAGGCTAGCCACCACCCCCACGTTTTTAATGCAGAGATGGGTCTCTTCTTATTATTTTCATTACTGTTATTTAGAATGTGTCTCCTGTGACGCGGCATTTGCCTGGCGTGATTTAGCCGCCTGACGAAGCTAACCAGCGAAACGGATCGTGGCCCCGCACTTCAACCGTTGCGGCCCCTCCGAGCGTCTCACAATTGGCTGAGCCTTGCATCGCTTTCCCCTCCACGGCTGGTATGCACCAGGACTGTTTGCGAACTTTATCATTTATGTGCATGAGAATTTCTCCAGCGGGTGTATGCTGCTCCCCGCCAACTTTTGTTACTGTTTCGCTACTACCCTGTGCATGCCTTTACATTTGTATGTTCATTGTTCCTACGTGGTTTGACTGGGGACTGCTTATCTTTATGTATTGATGCTTATTATACTTTGATGCATTGCTGCCATTGACTGAATACAAGTTCATTGGTATTTCCTTTATTGTGTTTGTAATCCATGACCTTGAGTGCTGTTTCCATTTCTCCAACTTGGCATAGAGACTGTGGTCTCTCAGCCTCTGTAGCACCTCTTTCACATGGCGGTCGTGGGTCGCCTGGTCAGGCGAAAAGATCAACAGATCGTCCAAATACACTGCCAGATAACGATCTAACAGGTCTCGAAAGATGTCATTCATGAAGTGTTGAAAACAGGCGGGAGCATTACACAAACCGAATCCCATAACTCTGTATTCGAAACTTCCCCATTTAGTCTGAAAAGCGGTCTTCCATTTGTCGCCCTGACGAATACGCACCAGATTGTAAGCACCTCTCAGGTCCAATTTGGTGAAAACTTTAGCTCCCCTCATCCGCTCCAACAGCTCCGGGATCAATGGCAGGGGGTAGCAGTTCCGAATCGTGATCTTGTTGAGCTCTCGGTAGTCATTGCAGAGCCGCAACTCCCCAGATTTCTTCTTGACAAACAGGATGGGCGCCCCGGCTGGGGACTGGGAAGGCCGGATGAACCCCTTACTCAGATTCTCATCCAAAAACTCCCGGAGAGCCTTTTGCTCGGGTTCTGAGAGAGGGTAGAGTCTTCCACGCGGGATGGGGGCTCCGGGCTACAACTCAATGGCACAATCATAAGGTCAGTGGGGAGGCAAGCGTTCCGCCTCCTTCTCGCTGAAAACATCCCAAAACCCCGCATACTTTTTGGGCAAAGTAGCGGCTTGTTCCACCTCTTGGGCCTGGCACGCCCGGGCCGTCATGCAATGTCCCTGGCAATGTTCAGAGGAAAACTGCAACTGCCTTTTGGCCCAGGAGATCTGCGGATCGTGGAGAGTCAGCCAAACGATTCCCAGAATCACCGGGAAATCTGACAACTTTGTTACAAGGAAAGAAATGTCCTCTTTGTGAGAGCTTGTCCACATCTTGGTAGGGGCAGTGTATTGGGTCACGGCCCCGGCTTTTAGTTGCCTTCCATCGATGGTTTGTACGCCCTTAGGCTCCTTGAGATCATGAAACTGTAATCCGGCAGACTTGGCATAGTCTGCATCAATGAAGTTGTTGGTGGCCCCTGAGTCAATCATGGCATGTACCATCATTGGGCCCTTCTCTTTTGACCACAGGGCGACCATCACCAAAAACAACTGTCAAGTCTGGGGTTCTGGGGGAAGGTTAGCGACCGTGGCCGAGTTAGCGAACCCACTTAAACTCAGCCGGCCCCTTCCCCCACTGTCTGGATGGCCTCTTCAGCCTCTTGGGGCTCTTCAAACGCGGCCGAGGCCCGAGGGGTCTTGCTGCGCGGTTTCTGGGGACACTCTTTGGAAAAATGACCGGATCCTCCACAGTACCAGCACAGGTTCAGCCGCTGGTGCCGGTCTTTCTCAGCGGCGTCCACTTTGGGCCTCACGTGCCCCAACTGCATGGGCTCCGGTTCATCTAACGGCTGGGGAGCCGGTGCGAACGGCCGAAACAAAAAGCGGCTGGCCCCCGTCTCCTTGAGCACCACCGGTTTCTCCCCGAACCCTTTGTCCCATCGTCTCCGGGTCTGTAATCCAGCCTCCACCCGTATGCTCAAAACGATCGCCTCCTCCAGGTCGGCAGGCCGAGTAGCCTCTCTCAGGATTTCCTGTTGCATCTCCGGCGACAGGCCTTTCATATACTGGTAACGCAAGGCAGCAGGATTCCAGGCCACTTGAGCTGCCAACACACGGAACCGAGAGATGTACTGGGACAAGGGCATGTCTCTCATAGACAAACGATCCAGCTCCCTCCCCGCCAGCTCGGGATTCACCGGGTCTCCCCACGTAGTCTTGATAGCCTCCAGGAACGCCGCCAACGTAGCCACTTGTGGGGATGCGGACTGCAACTGCGTGGTAGCCCATGCCGCCGCCGTCCCTTCCAGGAGAGTGTAGACAAAGCCCACCTTGGCTCGTTCGGTGGCGAACTCCATGGGCCGGAGTTCCAGGTACAATTCACATTGTCCAATGAACACATTGACTTGGGCCGGGTTGCCACCAAACTGGGCCGGGGTAGACACAGAAGGGTGTCGGCCAGCCCTGGCCCGCAGTTCTCCCAGTTCCTGCTGCATCTCCGCAACTTGGGCAGCGGTCAATTGGGCCATTTCGCCGGCCCGCCGGCCGCGTCACCTGGGGCATCCCGTGATGTGAAAAGGGGTTCGTGGAGTAGCTCAGCCAACTGTCACGATGCAGGGTCTTGGCAGCCCCTTAATCACACACACAGATTACACACGTAATCAGCTAACTATTTATTGAATAATAAGAAACAGGTGAAAAGGTAAATTGTCCATAAAAAGTATCAAAAAGTTCAATCCAAAAGGTAAAGAGTCCGTAAGTAAAATCCAAAGGCAAATGTGGCAAAGGTTCCGCAAAACTATGCGGATCAAGGACTTGGTCCGTGGCAAAGAACAAGGCAAAGTTCATGAACAAACCCAAGAAACTTCTTGACAAGGCTTGAGCCGGCAACTTGGCTCCGTGGAACTCCGCTCGCTTCACTCCTCTTAGAATAGAAGTGGCCGAGCTACTGAGGATCCTTTCCCACGGATCCTATACTTAATCCCTTGGCGAGGCCCCGACGCCTAGGCTTCTGCGCCAATCTGTGCTACGGGATCTAGCGCCTCTCTGGCACTCTAGGCTGCGGTGCCAATCCCTCCTGCTGGACTCAATGCTCCGTCTCCTATCAAGGCTCCGTCCTTGCCTCCCAGCACCTGCGTCGCTATCTTCATGAGAGCCGAACTCCCTTTCAGCTTCCATGGGCTCATCCTCCACTGTTTCCCTGATCCTTTCCTGCAACCCGTAACCACCTGATTTCTCATAATGATCAGAATCATCACTCTCAGGGTCAGCCTGAACTTCCCAGCTAGCATAGCCGTCAGGCCATTCATCATCCCAGGCCAAGCTCTCAGTTGGAGAGGAAGGCCCAGCTAACTCATCAGCCCCTTCCTCCATGTCCTCATCAACTGCAGCTGGCCCTAATGCAAGTGGGACCCCCGGTGCTGCCCCCTGCCTCCCAGGCACGAAAGGGAACTGGGTTGCTACAAGTGGTGGAACACATGGTCCACTGTTACCTCACCAAATTTCATAACCTTTGACTGATACATGGATTTTTTTTGTGAATTTTCAAATTTTTAAAATAAAAAACATTTTAATAACAAAGAAAATCTGTTCCTGGTTTTAAAGTGTTATTTCCTGTTTCATTGGGTGGGCTTTACTTTGAATCTAGTTGTTGTACACCAGAAACATTGTTTGTGTGGCACAAACTGTGTTAAATTTTTGAAGAACAGAAATCATAGTACGGACCATATCAAGACACATCTACTCTGACCCCCTTCTTCTGGACAGAAAGGCACAACACAAACTCTCCTGACATCCATTTGCATTACAGAATATGAGTGGGAGGGGACCCTCAAGACACATCCATCCATTTATTCCCAAATACAGATCATCATTTCTTGCTGATTGTAAAGGGCTGGCTGGCTGTGGCTGGCTAACCCAGTGCCTTGTTCATGGCAATCAGGCCAAAGTAAAATGATTAGTTTTTTAAGCAGTTTATGTTCTCTTGGCTTTGCAAAAGTTGATTATTGCTTTGCTGCCTTCTTTAGACTTCTTTGTAGATTCAATCAGTTAATTTTATATTTAGATGAAGACTGCTACAGATAGCTATTTTTGGGTCCTTCAGCCATTTTGGCTAATGAGCAGGCGTTCATTGTGGGAAATGTAGTTTAACAGCAGGGCCTTTTGCAATCTCTACCATTGCGGGCCTGGCCTCCCCAAACTACAGTTAAGATGGCTGTAATTAGCCATGCCCACCACATCCTTTCTGGCAGCGCCGGCTGAAAGAATGAGATTTTAAAAGTTTTTAGGCTTTACCAAAATGGCTTAATGGTTGTGAAAATTAAAATAAACTTAGGAGACATCAAACATTACAGAATATTTCCCAAGAAAAGGGTAAGTGGTTAAAAATCGGAATCCCCCCCCCCCATCTGCATGGTTTCCTGCATGGTTCAAACCCCGCCTCGGATGTCCAAATTTGTATGTTTCCCCCCGAATTTCAATCATTTCCAAACAAACCTTAGTTCCCATTAATCACAGATAGGATGACAAAATAGTCAGGGTTGATAGGTCCTCACTGCTTCTGTATAAAAATGCTGCTGCAGATGCAACAACAGCAAAATGGGGAAATCAACACTCAGGAAAGATGCTCTCATTTCTTTCATGCCCCCCAGTTACTTTCTGCTTTGTGTTAGAAAAGCAAGATATACGATTTTTTTCTTTGCCAGGCAAAACGTGTCTGGGAGATATTATAGCAGAAAAAATTGCACAAGGGGAAAGAGCTAAGTATATTCTCCCCACTACACACTCATATTCCACTTTAGGTTTTAGCCCCCGTAGCCATATTTAGTTTAAAAAACAAAAAAAAATTGCCAGAAACAAAACAACACTATAAGTGTCAGGAACCCAGAGCAGCTTAATTTCAAAGCCCTGGGCTATTTTTTCATTGTTTCTTATTTTTATTGAAAAATATAAAGCATATGGCTAGGGGGTTTCCAGTTGCTCACTTGAAAGAAAATAACCCTTTTCTGTTCTAGGAGACAGAAAAGGATGAAAATGATAATAAAACAAATGTGCCTTAAAAACATATTGCTGCTTTACCCCCTTTTTCACTTCACTTGCCCCAAACACCCACCTGACCATGTTAGCCTGTTCATTTTCATGTACAACCTCATGTTGAAATGAGTACAAGCATGGATGTGGCACGCTCTGCTGCACAGAGACCTGGAGCCCATTTCCACTAACCTTGACCTGCTGTGAGCCATCAACCTCCTGTGAGAAACAGCTATGCTACATATATTTGTACTGCAGAGAGAAGGGAAACCCAGAAAGTATGTTTATTTTTCCTTGGGGACTTACGGATGGTTTGCCCCATTGCCACTCTAAATAGAAATAGCAATCCATTCCATTCCATTGCTTCCCCATCTCTGTACATTTTGGGTGCATTCCTTTTCTCTCGCAAAAACACCCCGTTACCTCTGGCAAGACTGTGAACTATTTTGATAGAATGACTTCTTAAAAGACTGGGAATGAGATGGAAGAGTGCCAAGAAATCATCAAATTATGCATGTACTTTCTGGGCATTTGTAAGTACTAGTTAATAATGTGAATCTAAATTTCTTCACTATCTGCATTTGATGGGCCTTGCTGTCTAATTCCACCCATATATATATATATATATATATATATAGAGAGAGAGAGAGAGAGAGAGAGAGAGAGAGAGAGAGAGAGACTATACATATTTATGAAATCGTGAGTGCTACTTCATGCAGCTGATGATGTAGAATACAATCCAAATAATTTAATGCTGTAATAATTTTGTCATTTAAGAAGATTTTCTTTTGTTGGAGTCAGTGCTATACACGGTTGTGGTGATGGTGGGAGGGCAGAGAACTATCACCAGCCCTTTCACACCACACAGTTTTGTTACTATGATTTCACTTTAATTGCCATGATTCCATTCTATGGAATTCTGAAGTTTGTAGTTTGGTGAGACACTAAGGCTCTTTTGCTGAGAATGTAAAATATATCTTCCTAAACTACAAACTCCAAGATTTCAAATCATGTTGCTTTGGCAGTTGAAGTGGAGTAATATGAATATTTGTGCAATGTGAAAACCCTCAGGAATAAATGCAAAAATAACTTTTACTGCCTTCTTTCAAGTGAAATTGACATAGTATGATTCATGGACGCATTCATTTAATCAAACCACAATGAATGAAGATATCATACATACCAATGCATAACTCAATGTGTATAAGTCAAAGCCCCCAATGGTGCAGTGGGTTTAACCACTGAGCTACTGAACCTGCTGACCGAAAGGTCACCAGTTCAAATTAGGGGGTGGCTTGAGCTCCCCCTATTACCCCCAGATTTTGCCAACATAGCAGTTTGAAAACATAAGTAGATCAATAGGTACTGCCTTGGCAGGAATGTAACGGTGCTCCATGCAGCCATGCCAGCCACATGACCTTGAAGGTGTCTGTTGCTGAGCCAGCTCTTTGGCTTAGAAAAAGAGATGAGCACCACTCCCCAGAGTAGGACACAATGAGAATGTCAAGAGAAAACTTTTTTTACCTACTATAAATCAAAGAGATATGTCGGTATTCCACCGGAAGTTGGGACTCCCAGGTCAGAAGATGGTCAAAACGCTACTGGGGAGGAGCAGAGGATAAGTTCAACTAGCCCCAGATGTAAGTTGTTGTTTACACACAGCTAGCTCAAAGCTGAAAGGAAGGCTAGCGGCCGACGGTGCTGGAGGCCAACGATGAATCCGATGCTCAAAAGATGAACACACTGTAGGAACCTGGAATGTAAGATCTATGAGTCAGGGCAAACTGGAAGTTGTTATTGGTGAGATGTCAAGATTAAAGATAGACATTCTGGTGAAATGAACTGGAATGGGCCATTTCACATCAGATGACCACCAGATCTACTACTGCGGACAAGAGGAACACCGAAGAAATGGAGTAGCCTTCATAATTAATAAGAAAGTCGCTAAAGCAGTGCTTGGATACATTCCAAAATCCGACAGAATGATCTCAATTTGAGTGCAAGGCAAGCCTTTTAACATTATAGTGATCCAAATATACGCCCCAACCACAGCTGCTGAAGAAGCAGAAGTAGATCAGTTCTATGAGGATCTGCAGCACCTACTGGATAGTACACCAAAAAGAGACATTATTTTCATTACAGGAGACTGGAATGCTAAGGTGGGTAGTCAAATAACAACTGGGATCACAGGCAAGCATGGTCTGGGACAACAAAATGAAGCGGGATGCAGGCTGATAGAATTCTGCTAATTAACATTCTATGCTAGGCCTCTCAGCACAGGTGTCTTATCTAGTTCCCAGGGAAACTCAGCCTTTGCAAATTTCCATCCCCTGCAGCTGCTTTCCCAAAACTCTGCCTTTGGAAATTTCCATCCCCTTGCACTCCAGATCCCACAATCCCTGTAGCCAAAGAAGCCACAAGCTTAACACTAATAGAATTTTGCCAGGAAGATTCATTGTGTATAACGAACACTCTCTTCCAACAATCTAAAAGACGGCTTTATACATGGATTTCACCAGATGGTCAACACTGAAATCAGATTGACTACATCCTTTGCAGCCAAAGGTGGCGGACATCCATCGAGTCGATGAAAACAAGGCCTGGGGCTGACTGTAGTTCAGATCACAAACTTCTTATTGCTCAATTTAGAATCAAACTAAAGAGATCAGGGAGAACACACAGACCAGTTAGATATGATCTCACTAACATTCCTAGTGAATATGCAGTGGAAGTGAAGAACAGATTTAAGGGACTAGATTTAATAAGTAGAGTCCCAAAAGAACTATGGACAGAAGTCTGTGACATTGTTCAGGAGGCGGCAACAAAGTATGTCCCAAAGAAAACGAAAACCAAGAAGGCAAAATGGTTGTCTGCTAAGACTCTGGAAGTAGCCCATGAAAGGAGGAAAGCAAAAGGAAACAGTGATAAGGGGAGATATGCCCAGTTAAATGCACAATTCCAGAGGTTAGCCAGAAGAGATAAGGAACTATTTTAAAACAAGCAATGCAAGGAAGTGGAAGAAGACAACAGAATAGTAAGGACAAGAGACCTCTTTCAGAAAAGTAGAAACATGGGAGGTAAATTTCAGGCAAAAATGGGCATGGTCAAAAACAAAGATGGCAGGGACCTAACAGAAGCTGAAGAGATCAAGAGAAGGTGGTGAGACTATACAGAATATCTGTGTAGGAAGGATAATAATATTGAGCATAGTTTTGACATTGTGGTGAATGAATTAGAACCAGGCATCCTGAGGAGTGAGGTTGAATGGGCCTTAAGAAGCATTGCTAACAACAAGGCACCAGGAGACGACGGGATCCCAGCTGAACTGTTCAAGATTTTGAAAGATGATGCTGCCAAGGTGATGCATGCCATATGCCAGCAAATATGGAAAACACAGGAATGGCCATCAGACTGGGGGAAAAAATCAACTTATATCCCCATACCAAAAAAGGGAAATGCTAAAGAATGCTCAAACTTTCTTACAGTGGCTCTTATTTCTCATACCTGTAAGGTAATGCTCAAGATCCCGCAAGGAAGATTCCAGCAATACATGGAGAGAGAGTTGCCAAATGTACAAGCTGGGTTTAGAAAAAGCAGAGGAATGAGAGACCAAATTGCCAATATCTGCTGGATAATGGAGAAAGGCAGTTTCAGAAAACATCTATTTCTGTTTTATTGACTATTCTAAAGCCTTTGACTGTGTGGATCATAATAAATTGTGGCAAGTTCTTGGTGGTATGGGTATACCAAATCACCTTGTCTCTCTCCTGAGGAATCTGTATAATGACCAAGTAGCAACAGTAAGAACTGACCATGGAACAACAGACTGGTTCAAGATTGGGAAAGGCGTACGGCAGGGTTGTATACTCTCACCCAACCTATTCAACTTGTATGCAGAACACATCATGCGATGTGTGGGGCTTGATGAATGCAAGGCTGGGGTTAAAATTGCTGGAAGAAACGTTAACAATCTTAGATATGCAGATGATACCACTTTGATGGCCGAAAGCAAGGAGAAGTGGAGTAGCCTTCTAATCAAGGTGAAAGAAGAAAGTGCAAAAGCTGGGTTGAAGCTAAACATAAAGAAAACCAAGATTATGGCAACCGGACTGATTGATAACTGGCAAATAGAGGGAGAAAACGTGGAGGCAGTGACAGACTTTGTATTTCTAGGTGCAAAGATTACTGTAAACGCAGGCTGCAGCCAGGAAATCAGAAGATGCTTCCTTCTTTGAAGGAGAGCAATGTCCAATCTCGATAAAATAGTGAAGAGTAGATACATCACACTGGCAACACAGATTCGCATAGTCAAAGCAATGGTATTCCCTGTAGTCATCTATGGATGTGAGAGCTGGACCTTAGGGAAGGATGAGCGAAGGAAGATAAGATGCTTTTGAACTGTAGTGTTGGAGGAAAGTTCTGAGAGTGCCTTGGACCACGAGAAGATCCAACCAGTCCATATTACAGGAAATAAAGCCTGACTGCTCATTGGAGGGAAGGATAGTAAAGGCAAAGATGAAGTACTTTGGCCACATCAGGAGAAGAAAATAAAGCTTAGAGAAGATGATTATGCTGGGGAAAGTGGAAGGAAAAAAGGAAGAGGGGCCGATCAAGGGCAAGATGGATGGATGGTATCCTTGAAGTGACTGGCATGACTCTGAAGGAGCTGGGGGAGGTGACAGCCTACAGGGAATTCTGGCGTGGGATGGTCCATAAGGTCACGATTATTTGGAAGCAACTGAACAAATGAAAAACAATATTATTTTGGGGCCATTATTACCGATTTTTACATGACTCATTCTGCATAGATGGGAAAACAGTGTTACATCACAAGAACAGATACCTCTGATGATGCCACAGTTATTTTCCTGACTAGTGTTGTGTCAGAGAGAGTAGAGGTGGTTGCTGCTGTTTTGAGAATCTCCTAGGATAGATGAAACTTTCACTATTTTCTAATCTACTCAGCGGTTGTTCTTTCTTTTTCTTTTTTAAGTGTCAGTGTTCAGTACTTACATTGACCTATGGATAAGTTGACCCAGTTTTTCTAGGTCTATTTTTGGACTATATTTTTCAACTTATACTGTACATGACTACATACAGTAAACAGTTTTGCTAGGCTGGTAAAAGGACTTGCATTAAGAGGAAGAAAGTGTCACTGTTGCTCAAGAGAGGAACTTGAGAGGGTGATAGGTATGCCACATATTGACAATGGTGACTTGCCTAGATGTCAGGGGATTTCCTGTTTTGCACATCACAGACATTTCGGGTTGGGAGGGAAAGCAGAAGTATTTTTCATCTTCAAAAGATACAGAAGAGAGAAATGTCAAAACGTCTATAAGGGCAGTATATTTTAATTCAAACAGAAACAAAAGGCACAAAAGCTGCTTTCTTGAAAAACAATAATATCCTATTTCCAGTATAGCCTCCAGTAAATTTAATAAGAAACTTTAATCGCAAGCAAGAGACAAAAAGACTCAGTGGCTTTAACACACTATAATGACTGCTGCCATTCATCATTTTTCTTCTTACTTTTCCATTGGTTGAAGGGTATCATGAGCCAATTGATTTATAATTCCATCTGAAAAATCTGCTATCTCTTTTTAGTCAAAAGTAAAAGGAAATTAAAAGTTTATTACTAAGCATAGTCTAGCAAGTTTGAGAAATAATACAATTATACTCTGTTCAGACTGGAATCTAGCAAAGATCTAGCTAATTTTTTTCCATTTGAGTACCCCTTATTCAAAATAAAGGTACTAGAAGTGTTTTGGATTTGAAATTGCCTATATACACATAATGAAATATCTTGAAAGTGGGACACGAAATTCATATACACCTTATATACATGGCTTGAAAGTAATTTCATCCCCCCAAGTCTATCTTTTAGTTGGGGTGTTATTCAAAAGGTTATGTTTTTAATACATTTGCATGAGGAAGAAGCCAGTTGTACTGATTGGCCCTTCAAAAACAGCCTTAATATAATGTTGAAAGTAAAAGAAAAACGCTTTACTTCAGCAAACACAAAGGATCAGAAAATGCAGTTGAAAAATGCAAAAGAAAGCAAGGAAATCTTAATGCAGACACAAATTAAAGTATCTTACAAAGTCCCAAAAGAAACAGCACTTATATCAGACAATGAGCAATGATCACTAAGTCCTTAGCAGCAGACACACAGCAGGTTCAATTGGAGCAAAAACATCAGCATCAGAGTAATTGTTACCAGCGAAAGCTGACTACTCCTGCTTCTGATTTATAGCCCGGAATTCCCCACGCAGGAGGTGCTAAGGCGTCTCCTAATTAGCTCAGCATTTCTAGCAGCTATTCTAGCTGAACACTGTCTGTGCTCTGTCTACTTTCATCTCTCTAGAAATGTGAGCACTTGCAAATCCTCATCGACTGATTCTTTTTCTCCCTCCAATTCCTGAGCACTTCCCTGCTCTCCTTCCTCTTTCGAAGATGAGGAATCCGTAACACCAGTACCCTTTCAACAAGCAATTCTCTGTTTTCCCTGCAGTGCAACAGGTGCAAACACTGAACAGCTGTGCAGTTACAGTTTTGTTCTCTTCATCTACAATCACTACTCCAAAAACCTCACAACAATATCCACTAGAACACCAGTAGGGATATTACTATTGTGAGAGCATAAAGCTCTGCCAAGATACCTAGACTACACGTATCAGAAAGCAAAGGCTCCCTTCCACCAACAGTGGTAGCAAGATGCTACCCACATGCACCCCTAAATGCAAGCAGTGTGTAGTGGGATGGGTGGCAGAGATACACCTTGGCACAATTTGGCTGCCACTGCACAGCCAGGAAAATGTGCTGTGCAGTGAGGCAATTGATAATTCATTCTGGAATGTCAAAAAAAAGCCAGTGTAAATGACCATCATGATTACAGCTACTGAATTCATAATTTCCCACGAAACACCCACACATATTCTTTGGTATGAATATTGAATTATGTATGTATATATGTATATATGGTTTTCCATTTTCACAGATCTCTCTGATCAATTATGAAGATGACTCTCCCCCCACCCCCAGTTTAAAATGTGATTAGGATTAAACTGCCCACAAATAGATTATCTGTCACCATTTTGATATATTAGAAGCCCTAGAGATTTACAAGGTTGCTAAAACATCTGTTTTATTGGAATTATTTATAATCTCAGTGCTTGCTTTATGCAGTGGGATTTAGGAATAGATAGGAGTTCCCCCACCCCTGAAAACTTGAATCAATTGCTTGAATCGCTAAACTGGAAATCCATAAGAAAAGAAAAATGTGTGAATATATTGAAACTTACTTTTTTACAGGTTCAGAAATTAATAAAAGAGCATTCCATTATATGAATGAAGAGGCAGAAAAGGTGTCAGTGATTACAGCTAGACAAAGATCAATCCTTCTGAGAGCCTCCTTTTCCCATGAGGCCTTTGAACTAACCTCTTAATCCTAATCCCTAAAGAACGCATAGAGGAAGGGCATACCAGTGAGGGCAGGGTCAAAGGAAAAACAGAGTTTTTCAGTCCCAGTGTTTCAACCCAACAATTACTGCATAGTTGAGAAAAATTACTTTTTTCTGAGCTTCTACAATATCCTCCTAGTTATGTGGCAATGTGGCTATGTCAGTTTAGGAGATTGTGAGTCCTAATTAATAGTCATCACAAATCATAGGACAATGGAAAGACCAGAGAAAAACCTTGTCTACCTTACTGTGCCCAATGACAAGATGGCAGTTCAGGATATTTGCTTTATTTCTGAATCTGGCAGGTCTATTCCCACAGGGAGAAAAGAAATATATCTGGTTTTCCCCATGACTTATTTTTCTTTTTCACATGCTCATCTTTTCTCTCTTCTTTTCCATTCCACATATCAATTCAGTTGCTGCTCTTGTCAATTTGGACATTTATCATTCCTGTACATTCCTAATGCAGGGTGTCATGATGTCATGTTTCTCCCTGCTATAAACAAACATAAATAATTCTCTGTTTTTCAATGTCATGGTCTCTGGTACATTGATTTGCATTTAGCCCTCAGGGGAAAAACAAGATAACTTGTACTCCATTCACTTTTCATTCTGATCTATCGAATCAGGGTGTTTTCATGAACCTAACTGAGCCGTATAGCTGTTAATCCCTTCCTTTACATTGTTCCACCTTGCACATTTATTTTCCATCCTGGAATGAATACCTACCCATATATGCACACACATGTATGTACATGCACACTCACTTAAACACTTATTGTGTGGACTTATTCAAAGCTCTCAGCTATGTTTTGTAGTTATGTGCCTTCAAATTATTTCCCACATATGGCAATCCTAAAATGAATCTATGCCACAGTTTTCTTAGCAGAACTTCTTCTGAGAAGGTTTGCTATTGACTTCCTTTGAGGCTGAGAGAGTGCAAATTGCCCAAGGTCAAGCAGTCATATTTTCATGGCTGAGCAGAGATTTGAACTTTTGTCTCCTTGAGCCCAAGTTTAACACTCATATAAGTATACCATACTGGCTCAGTGAAGGATTATAAAATGCAAAATGAATGCAAGTACAAATATCCTTTTGAGATGAGGAACAATTGAAAACAATTGATCAATTTGTCTGGGCCCCAATGCTCAGCACTGATCCCATTGTTGTTTTTGTTTTCAAGGTTTAGAACAAACTCCAAACCCTCTTTCCTCGCTTTTTGTTGTCACCATCTAAACCTGGCAGCTGTGAAATATTAATCGTCTCATTTGAGGCCTGTCATAGCTGTCAGAAATCATCAAGCTGGCATTCACTGGGAGCAAAGCCATTTCCAAACATGATGCCGAGATCACCTTTTGCATCCAGGGAGGAAAATTGTGACTTTGTTTAGAAACCTTCATTTCCTCCGTTCGTGCCTATGTGCAGCTGAACTGGCCTGGGAAAAACATATGAGTGAGAAGGGGCATTTAATCACAGCTGCCGTCAAAAGCTGTATGAAGCCAGTTATGATGCTGTGGCAGGAAGCCGGCCCAGAAGACTTTGCCTTCTGGGCAGCTTCCAGGGAGCAAAGGGTCCTATTTATTCTGTTTGCTGCTCTCTCCAGCCACCTTGCTGTGAGCACAGCCAAGCATGACAATGACGGCTGATGAGCCCTGACTGCTACAGAGATTGTCAAGAGCCAGGTAGTGAGATATTTCTGGGCAAAGTCAAGAGTGACAGGGACAACTTGCCGATATAACCTGATCTTGCAGTGATGCCAAATGACATTTGTATGTCAGAGATGTGCCATCTGGGAAAGGCACCGAAGCAGAATGGCTTTTGCTTACAAAACTCCTGTGGATTGTCTCTCTGTTTTGCTCTTGGATCTGTGTGGAACATATTTATAAAGCAAAAACTGTTGATACTGAAGTTGAGAATTCGGGTGGGAGCAGTGGCTCCTTAGCAGATGTGTGTATTTTCAAATAACAGGACACATACAGTAAGTAGTGCTTGATTTGCTAAGGTAGATCAGGGAGGGACTTAATTAAATGCCCAGACTTCACCCCCTGGCTTTCCACCATTGTAGTAAGTCCATCACTTCCAAGTTAAGTTCTTTAAAAAAGTAGTGAGTAATAGTAATTCAAGAGTAAAAGAAGAGAAGAGCCAGGGAGAGCATCTTGGACCCACTTTGCTTCTTCATCAAAGAGTGGTTCCAGCATGGAGAGACCCAACTTGCCTGGACCTGAAGCATTCTGGGGGAAAACAACACATAAGTTCCTGAACATGGACCTTTCTAGCACACAGCACCAGTGCTTCAGGCAGTCCTTCTACTGAGTGGGCGAGGGGCCCCAAGAGGTTTGCAGCCGCCTCCACTCTCTCTGCCACCAGTGGCTGAAGCCAGAGCAACACACCAAGGTGGAGATGCTGGACCTGATGATCCTGGAGCAGTTCCTGAGCATCCTGCCCCCAGAGATGGGGAGCTGGGTTCGAGAGTGTGGGGCAGAGACCTGTTCCCAGGTGGTGGCTCTGGCGGAAGGCTTCCCTCTGAGTCGGGCAGAGGACGAGAAGCAGGAAGGACAGGCCCAAAATAACTGCATTGACGTCTACCCTGATGTCCCTGAATCAGCAAAATCTCACTCAGGCACCACTCAGAGACTCCACAGAAGGAACTCCAGTAGAAAGGAGTTGGTGCTGCAACCTTAGAGGGGGCTGGAACGATGTTGTTGTCGAATCCACCATCGCTTCTTCTGCTTTGTGATGTAGTGGAAGTGAATCAGGGCCCAATCACCTTTGAGGACGTGGATGTCCATTTCTCTTTGGGGGAGTGGGCTCTCCTGAATCCTGGTCAGAAAACCTTGCACAAACACATCATGCAGGAGATTCATGGGATGGTGGACTCTCTTGCAGATAACTGGAACACCAAACACAGGAAGTAATTTGGACACAATGGGGGCCTCCCTAGACGTCAGCAAACCCATAGAGAAGACGGAGGCTCTGTCAGAGAAAGGTCCTACAAATGCAATTTATGTGGGCAGTGTTTTACCCAAAATATGGGACTCATACTTCACAAGACACTCAGTGTTGGGAAAAGCCATTGTGAATGGAAAGTGTCAGCAAAACGTACTGCTGATTACAAACTGCCAGATCTAAGAGAAGAAGAAATCTTAGACCGAACGAAGGATTTCATAAGCCAGGAGTGTAGGACATCTTTCATCCAGACTTCACACTTGGTGAGCCACAAAAGACTCCACACAAGAGAGAAGCCATACCAATGCCAGGAAACGTTTTGCTCAGAGTTCAGACTTGGTGAAGGACGAGCATCTCAGTCTGATATCAGTGTTGGTGGTGAGACATCATATTCTACTGAGGCAGCTGGACCGATCTGTGGAAATAGAGTAGGATTACTTTAAACATTCAAAAGTAATGGTAGTGTGGGTCTGCCAACTGCAGTATTTGATGCCTGAGGCAGCCACTTCTCTTTTGTTGATGCAAAGACCTGTCCTTTACTGCTTGCAAAAGCATTCTAAGGTGTCTTGTAGTTCTTAGACTTCAGGAGTCAAAATTATACGTGCTCCACAGCCTTACTAGGGATATATAGGATGTTTCAAAATGATGGACCCAATTTCGAAGTAGTGTATTTCACAATAACAACATGTTACAAGTAAATCTCTACATATACTTTGTTGTTACATGTAAGAGCAAATAATTTCAAAAGTTCTCTACCTGGAAAGATTTTCATGCAAGTATGAAGACTTTGCACAATTTTTAAATTATTTTTCACATTTGGGGACATTTTTGTGAAACGTTTCTTTGCAAAAAGTAACTTGAGGGTTGGTAAAATTTCTTTTGCAAAAAATAAGGAACCTTTTCACAAACTGATTTTTCACAATATCTGAAATAAATATATAACGGGAGCTGGCCATTTTCTAAATAGAGCATTTCAATATGTTTGGATACCCCTTCTCATTCAGAATAATAATTGTTTGCATAGTTATAGTATATAACATGATTTTTTTTTCTGGGTTGTACATGTTATTTCTTAATTGGTTCTATCAAAAACATGGAAAAAGTTTATTAAACTGCAAAATCTTTGTTTTTGCGGGACATCCTGCATAGGGTTGCCACTTTTTGATATAAGAAATAAGGGACATTTATGGGATTTTCCACAAAAATAAGGGACACTTCATTAAAAACTTGAAACTCAAATGTTAGGTATAAATAGTTTTATTAACAGAATAAGATAATGATTGAAACTCACAAAAGAAACCGACCTACACTCTCTTAACAGTACATGGTATGTTTCTGCATGTTCTGTCATGCAGAAAAAACATTATTAGAACTACCTTATTTTCTCCATCTGTATTTAGTACTTGACTTTGCTGACTTTAAAAGTGCACTGTCTAAACATTAAAATAAAATAAAATTTATAGGACAGTACATCTTCATTATTATTATGTCAATAGTTAATGGTATAGTATTGTATGGGATACACAGCATTGTATAGTATTGGGATACACAGCTAGGCCTATTTTAAGAGTAACTCTCAAGCAACCAGAAACTATCTTTATCCAACATGATCTAACATTCCCCTTGGGTAACGTTTAATTGAGTCTACTGTACTTTTAAAAAGTCCTGTATCGCCTCTTCCTTCCAATGGGGATGCAGGCAGGCACACACCCGCAAGCGCATGACTGTCAGCCTGCCCTGCGAGTTGGAATCCCTGGGCAGGCATTGCTGTGGAAATCGCAATGCACGCCTTCCTCTGGTCAACCCCGCCCAGTCCTGTCCTGTTAGTCAATAATAAGAGACAGGGCCTGAAAAAACAGGACACAAATTTTAGGGACAAAATAAGGGACGTCCCTTAAAATAAGTGACATATGGCAACCCTAATCCTGCAGCACATTTTGCTATAGTTTTTCAATGAATAGCTCATAGAATGTCAACCAATTCAACATAGTTTGTGTCAGCCACAAAAAATGATGTTTCTAGACTACAACAACTAAATTAAAGTTAAAGGTTTTCACCTGACATTAAGTACAGTCGTATCTGACTCTGGGGGTTGGTGCTCATCTCCATTTCTAAGCCAAAGAGCTGACGCATCCACAGACACCTTCAAGGTCATGTGGCTGGCATGACTGCATGGAGCGCTGTTACCTTCCTGCTGGAGTGGTACCTATTGATCTACTCACATTTGCATGTTTTAAAACTGCTAGGTTGGCAGAAGCTGGGGCTAAGAAAGGAGCTCACGCTGGTCCACGGATTTCAAACCTCCAACCTTTCGGTAAGCAAGTTCAGCAGCTCAGCAGTTTAACCCACTGCATCACCGGAGGAAATAGTACAATAACTACTTTCAAAGTAAGTACCACTTCTTCCTATTTCTTTTGCTTACATTGCTGGCTACATTCTCTTTGTGTGATCTTGAGAGCCTACACTCCCCACATTCTGTTGCATGCCAAAAAAAGGCTGAACATTACCATAATAAAGAGGAGGCATTATGAAAACAGGTTATTCTATGTGATGGGCAGAATCTACAATGGTGAGATTTACCAAACGAAATTTACCTAAACAAACAGTACAGATATTGGCTGGACACTCTTCCTATTTGGATATTTTAATGGTGTTCTTCAAACTCTGCTAATGAATATTAGCAACATACAATTCTACAGATATGCATGTGTGGATTTAACACACTCCCTTATTTTTTGTTCATGGGCTTGCCCTGAGAGGATTACTCATTTTTTTTTGTTAAGTCTAATTTAAAAAACCAGATGACAATAAGTTTAGGACCACATTGCTCATTTGTTTTTCTGGGACTTTTCATTTGCCACATTTTCCTACACCAAGATGATCACTGTAGGATAAAAGTATGCACCTACTCATGAATCAGGCATGAACCCATCAGATATTATTGAATGAGAGATCCCAACATTGCTCATTATGGACTGAGGTGAGTAGGGAGTAATACAAGTTCATCGTGGCCTATGCTGCCCATCTTTGTCATATTTAAAGGGTTTATTTGGTCAAAAGAACATGGGATCTACAGTCATTGAGTGCATTGGTTGTAGGATGCTTTCTCTACTATCTTTGCATACGATGACAGAAAAGCCAAGAACAAACAAGGCAAAACCTAGGGAAATGTATACATTTATTGAACTAGCCTGTGAGATCTGTGTGAGATGTCCAGACACCAAGTAACTAGGCAGGAAACATATTCACTTGTCCACCTAGGCTTGTGGAGTAGTGGTCATTACTTGGGGTCCTATTTGAAGTCACTCTCCCTATGCCCACAACTAAACTGGGTGATTCAGGTTCAGGCTTTCCAGGGACATTAAAACAATAAAGAGGGTTTCTTTGCTTACGTTGGTAGTAAAAGGAAGAACAAGGAGCTGATAGGGCCTCTGCAAGGAGAAGATGTGGTAATACTGATAGAGTATAGGGAAAAGGCAGAGCTACTTAATGCCTTCTTTGCCTCAATCTTCTCACAAAAAGAAAGCTGTCCTCAACCTCAGCAACATGGAATGGACAAAGGATTTGGGGAAATCCAACCCCGAATAGGGAAACAAGTCATCCGAGAATACCTGGCCGCTCAAAATGAATTCAGGTACCCAGGGCTAGATCAGCTACATTCAAGAGTATTGGAGGAACTAGTGGAAATTGTTTCAGAACCACTGGCAATTGTCTTTGAGAGTTCTTGGAGAATGGGACAAATCCCAGAAGATTGGATGAGGGCAAGAAGGGAAAAAAGGATGACCCAAACAATTACCATCCAGTTAGATACCAGGCAAGATTCTGGAAAAGATTGGCAAGGAAGTGGTCTGCAAACATTTAGAAATGAATGTGGTCATCGCTAATAGTTAACATGGATTTATAAAAAACAAGTCATGCCAGACTAATCTGATCTCTTTTTCCCGATAGAGTTACAAGTTGGATAGATTCAGGTAATGCTGTGGATGTAGCATATCTGAATTTCAGTAAGGCCTTCAACAAGGTCCCCATGACCTTCTGGCATATAAACTTGTCAAATGGGGGCTAGGCAAAACTACAGTCAGGTGGATCTGTAATTGGTTAAGTGAACGGACCAAAAGGGTGCTCACCAATGCTTTCCTCTTCATCCTGGAAAGAAGTGACAAGTGGAATGCCGCAGGATTCCGTTGGAAGTTACCATAGAATCATCATGGAGCATCAAGAGATAATTCCCTCTTCACAGTAGCACGGCAAAATAACTATTTGAATGAATGGGCAGGAAAATGGTGGCACTAACTGGCACATTTCCCTCTCTGTGGAATAATCTTTGACTTATCCACAAGTCATATCAAAATCTATTAATTTTGGCTTCAACACCTGCCCTCAAATTATACACAAAATTAATTTATACACAAGTATATGGTTCTAATTTTGAACTACTTACCTATAATCTCTCTGTAAGACACCTAGCCACATAAAACTGAATTTAGGTTCAACCAAGGATACGGAAAATGTATAATAGATAGATCTCCTAGTTTGAGACAGGCCTCTATAGAATGCAAACACTGTGGTGCAAGCCAGCCAAGATGAAGCCAGCTGTTTTTAGAAGAAAATTTCCTTGTGTTTGGCAGCTAGTAACCTCTCCTGCCAGTTGACTTTGTTCCTGGAGAGACCAGTGAATTGAGTAAGGAGATTGTCTCTCGCAGGGTTTTTGTTATTTAGAGACATGAAATATTCAATATCCCAACATTACCTGGGGAAAAAATGTTGCCTTAGTAACGGCAGGAGTTATGAAGAAATTGTATTTTTATAAGTTGGGACTGCAGAGCTCACATATATTGTGTTTTCTGAGTTCAGAGGCTATGGAAGTTATTAGCTGAAGGAGTCTGGATTTTCCTCTCTGGGCAAGGGTTACATACTGATCAGAAAACATATAGAGATTTTGTTCAGTTGTTTTTGTTTGAGAATGGCTTTTTTTAAACTATGGAAATTCGTAATTCTCTATTTTAATCTACTTGTCCCTTTTCTGCTACTTTACCCCATAGGTTCATTTGCAGTATTTATTTGTATATAAAATGATTTCTATCTGGGCCTATGTAAAACAGAAAACTTAGAGGGATATTTATTTAATTTAATTTATTTATTTCATGATATTTATATGCCGCCCTTCTCAACCTCGAAGGGGACTCAGAGCGTCTTACAGCAAACTGCAAATACAACAAACAACATTACTGCCATAGCACAATATCAGTACTACACATCACATTGCACTATAACATTATATTGCAATATCATTAGTAATATTGCATGTAAAACAAATATACAATTATAACATCACAATATCATTAGTAGTATTATATTTTATCAATGTATATACAATATATTATACCAAACTCATATTATAATATATTATATCATAACTATCTTATACTACATTACATTATAATTATTATTATATTATAATATATTGACATTATAATATAACATAACATTATATCATATTATATACAATATAATCAACTTCCCCAACTGGAAACAATACAGTTTGAACAATTTAACAAGTTAAAATTTAGGACAAGATCTGTTTTAAAAAATCTGATGCTATCATGTACTATCAGCTAAATTAAACAGGTAAATTATACATTTTTTTCATATAAATCTATAAATACTCCTGTCACAAAGCAGGGTAGTTGGCAGGTAAAAAGGCAATAGATAAATGTGTCAAATGAATAAAATAAAAAACATCTACATGAACCCCTAATTACCCATTCAGGAAAGGTCTGGGGGCGCTTACTTTAAAGGCACTACAGGCTGGATCTTACCTAGATCTGGAGTCTCTGAGGTCGCTGCGGGACCCCCGGCTCCCCCATTTGATGGTCGCCCTGATAACTCCACCCCCTGCTTTGTACTGGGATGGGAGGTCTATCCACCTTGGTGTACTGTTTTGTTTGTTTTTTTAAGACAGGTGCTTGGAGCTGGCGGCATATAAGTCCAATGAAATAAATAAATAAATAAATAAATTAAATATAGATCTTACCTGAAAAACCCCTGCCCTAACTGGCCTATATATATACACACAAAAAACCCTAACTGGCCTTTGGAGCTGAGGAAAGAATGAGAAGCCAGTACAAATTACCAGGGCCTGCAGAACAACCCCCGCTCACATTTTTTAAAAAAATCTGGTGAGAATAAGAGGAACAGATCCCAGCTTCTCTCACAATAGACAGAACTCAAAGCATTTGGTATGAAGAAAAATGGCCTCAAATGAGAAACCAAATGTTGTGGGGTCCTACCATGACAGTGGCTGCTGCCCATTTTTCCTGCTTTCAACTCCTCAAGCCCAAATGACTAATGCAAGTATCCCATGGTGTTGTTGTGTACTTCCAAGTAATTAATTATAGCAAGCCTGAGGTGACCCTATCATGGTTTTCTGTGGTTGAGAGTGTGTAATGCACAAAGTCACTCAGTGGGTTTCCATTGCTAAGTAGGCACTCAAATCCTGGTTTCAGAGTTGTGGTCCAGTGCCTAAACCCACTGTGCCATAAAGACCATGTCCGGTCTCCTGAAAGGAGGATATCCTGTGAGAATTCTAGACTCTCATGAGATTTCTAATCTTACGGGAGCCTGGAATTCTGGAGAGAGATCCTCCTTTCACCAGAATTGAGGGGGCATTCATATGGGACTTCTTCATTTATACTAGCCAGTCTTGAGCTGGCCTGGCCATAGAGTAAGCTTTCCTGCATTTCACCTTGGAAACCTTTGGTAGGTGACCTAAAAAACAAAACACCAAGATCTGAACTTGCTTTTGGTGGACCTGGCTTTAATTAATCTATATTTTTATTCATTTCTGTATGGGACTGGGCAACCCCACCTTGTACATGTGTTATAAACAATATGAACTAGGACATTATAACACAATATTTAAAAAATGGTGTTGCAAATCTGTCTTGCTTGAAAACAACTATTCTCCAATAGCTTGTATGAATCCCCATTGATGAAATTTGCATGTAGTGGATTTTTAAACTTTAGTGGTCAAAGTAATCTGGACTTCAGCTCCCATAGGTCAAATGGCTGGGGCTTATGGAGGTTGAAGTCTAAAAATAAGTTTACAGCATACTCCACACTATGATGCAATGATGTGCCAGCATTGTAGAGTACTGGCCATCTAGGACCACACTGGCATTCAAATCCCATGTTCATACAGCATGATAAAGTGAAGAAAGTGACCAGTAGGGACTCCAGTGTGTGTACAATATAGTTCTTTTTATTAATCATGAAATCTACTTTCAGGACATTGTTCATTTGATTGCAGAGCTGATGTTCTTTTTGATCCTGCAACTCACTCCCAAATCATTATTTTACAGATGTTCTTTTTTTAAAAAAATTCTGCTATCTACATTTTAACAAAAATAGTATCAACTCACTCTTCACTGTGGGACAAAAAGGCATTCTTTTCTCAGTTCATACTCTTAAAAATCACGTTCAACCTTTCTTTTTTGGTGCTATTCCCCCTCTTCTTTCTGCCTCTTCTCTGCTTAGCAGGTGTGAAATATTAATTGCTACACCAGGGACTGGGCATAGAGTCTGCTACATCTGACTTTAATATCATTCTCCATTGCTACGGTAGTATAATTTTTTTTGGGAGGGGGGCAAAAGCCCTTGCATTCTCTTAATTAAGAGCCATGCTTTGCTTCGTACTGAGATATTTTGGCTAATTATGAAAGGAAGGTAGTGTCCAATTTGTCACTTCTTTTGTTTTTGTTCTGCCAAGTCTCTCAGGGCTAGAATCAGCATGATATGATACACTGTTCGACTGACAGTTCCAGATGCTTCCTCAGAAATCAAGAGAAAGCTGTTGTCTAATATTCAAAATTACATTTTTGGAAAAAAGGGAGAATTAATATAGTTTCTAACATAATACCTAACATTTGCTTTTGTTTCCCTGGGGAAAAAAACAGGCAAACCAAATAACGCAAAACAGATATCTCTGTGTATTCAGTATGATTGATCCCTCCTGGTCAATGTTTCATTCAGGGAACTCATGAACATTCTTGAGAAAATATGGCTCTAAAGCGATAACAACCATCAACATTTTATCTGTTAAAGCAGGCGATCAGTAAAACTATACACATTTATTGGTTTCTTCAGATGACAGAGTTCTGCTTGCAAGGAATTATTCAGAACACTTAGATAGTGTCAGATGAAAACAATGTTAAAAATACTTGTTTGAGCAAATCTGTGAACAATCAGAGGACAGGCCTTGATGTCTTTGCCTATCTTTCCATCAAGTGGTGTCACTAGTGGGGTGTAAGGGGTGCAAACCACACCAGGTGACAACAACAAGGAAGATGACATTCAAGGACAGGCTAGAAAAGATTTGCACTATATTTCAGCATAAATTTGTTCTGTTTTAAGAAAAATAATATCCCTGCCATTCAGTATAACCACAAAAACATTTTTTTCAGCCCTGTTTACACATGTCATATTTGGGCTTCTAGGAAGAATTCTTGTCTTGTTTTAGGATCCGTTTATGTCTTCTTAGAAGAACTCTTCTCCAGAACTACATCTCATACATCTCAAATGAATTGACTTTTCCCTACCTATTGTCTTCACTGTTCAGCTATCACAACCACACACAGAAATGGGAAATATGATGGCATGAACAATCCTAATTTTAGTATTCAATGGTGTGTGTGTATGTATCAGGATCTCATCTAGTTTTTGCATAGATATACCCTTCCAAGTCCTAGTCTTCTTATAATTTCTTGATTACAATCTCCGAGACTTAGATTTATGGTCAAGCCAAGGTATGGAAAGTCTTGAACTATTTCTGTGTCTTCATCATTTACTTTAAAATCATGTCTGTAGTTATTATTTTTGTTTCCTTTATGTTGAACTGGATTTTAAACAGTTCTGTCTTGAATTTCTTCAATAATAATTCCAAGTTTTTTATATTTCCTGCTAGTAATATGGTGTCATTCACATATCTTAGATTGCTGAATTCCTAAGACAATATCCCTAATGAAAAATGGAAAGGGCCTACTTCTTAGCTCCAGTAACTGTAACTCCTCTCCAGCTGCCCCATGCTTTCTGAACTTACAAGCAAGTACAGCCCCTTCTTTAGGTCTCCCCTCTCCCGCTGGGCTAAACCAATACTAATAGGAGTTACATTTGAGGCATAGACTCCTTCACATCACAGAATGTTACATCATGGCCAGGTAACTATATCCTTTACAGCTCTCTTGTGTTTTTCCAACGGCTTCTTTTAGAAATAATAATGTACAAAGGAAGATGAACTAGACAGGCAATGCTTTTCTATCTTTGTGGAAGCACCACAGAACAGAGCTTGGGAAAGTAACTTTTTCAAATGGACTATGCTGCCTCCGGATTCTGGAAGTTATAGCCCACAAAGGTAACATGTCCAAGGTCTGTCCCAGATGACTTGAAACAGAATTAAAGCAAAGGCACTGGCAGAAAGGTGTGTATAAGTTCACCCATTCAATAAAATGTCATTTGTGGAGATCTAGTCAATGCTAAAGGAAAAATCACTATATGTAGCATTGTAGGTATAACATTGTTCATTTTTGCTGACTTAGGCAAATATTAAGGACTTTGTCCCATAAATTAGTGGGACATGTGTCCATCAAAAGGAAGAACATTTTCAGCAGTTCATTTTCAGGGAGCCATAGAATTGGTTGGGACTTAAAGAGCCATATAATTCTGCAATACAGCAATCCATTGCTAAAGGGTGGCTGAAAAGTGGACGAGTACTTAAAGCCCTCCAATTAAAGAGATAGGGAGAAATGATTGATTCCATCATCATTTCTAGATTGCCCTCTCTCCCCAGAGGGACTCAGGGTGGTTTACATATAAAAAGCAAAAATTCAATGGCTTAAAATGGGTACAAACAACATCAAAAATACAGGGTTATGGATGGTAAATTTACAAAGAAGGAATCATCAATAATATGGGTCCCCTTTGGGGGTGATAAAGCGGAATATAAATAAACATAGTAATGATAATAAAGGGGAATAAGAAATATAAGGGGCAAGGAGAATAAAAATATATAAATGTAGATATTAAAGTAGCTGCAAGGGGAATCAAGTAGTTATAAGGGAATGTTTTATCAGATATAAGATTCACAGTGAGTAGTGACAGAAGTCATAGATGATGGGATCATGGTTGAAAGGAAGTGGGGAAATGATCTGTTAGGGTGTTGTAATGTATATGTTTTGCTAGTTATTGTAATTTTTGCTTTTACTTGTATTTTTAAAAAAATCTTTTATTCAACAAATAATAAAAACATTATACATTACATTGGTATAGATTTCATTTTTCCCTCCCTCCCTCCCTCCCTCCCTCCCTCCCCCTCCCTCCCTCCCTCTCCCTCCCTCCTCAACCACAGTATATTTCTATGAATCTTGCAGATCCAGCCACTGGTAAAGTATTTGTGTTTTTTGTATGATGTGAACGTTGGCTCCTCCATTTTTCACCCAGTTGAAATAGATCATCCATCTATCTGTGATGTCCTTTTGTTTGTCTGTTCTTGTTGCTTGATTAGTCATAATTCCCGTAATATCTAATAACACTTTTTTGCTTTTACTTGTATACAATAAAATTAAAAATGTGAACAACAACAACAGAAAATACCTCATATGAAAGAGAACCCACCACATTTAAGACAATCTATTCCATTACCAAGCAGCTACTACTGTCAGCTCTTATTGTTCATATCATGTAGGTTAGGGTGACTAAAATTGTTTGACCTGGAGTTGATGGATGGTGTTGTTGCTTGACTGGTTACTGGCTGGGCTACTGAGGTTTTCAGTTTCTGGTCTGGCTTCCTGATAAGAGACAGTTCACAAAAGGGGAAAACTGTTTTACCTTCCACATTGTTTTTCTTATGTGAGAAAAACTTGGGCATTTCTAGGCTGGAGTTTATTGCTTTCATATTGCAGTGGGATTGTGGTGCCCAATTAACAGTATCATGATGAGGTGAATGGGCAGCATTTCAGGCAGGAATAATTTTAAAATACATAAAAAAACACAGGGGAGTTGAAACTTTCCCTGTGAAAGCCAAATTCAGGGCAACATTATCACAAGCTACTAGGTTACATTATCTTCAGACTAGCAGGAGGTTGTATATCATTAACCAGGAGTTTACATTAGATAAGGAATTTTTGCCTTTAGCAAAACAGTTTATCCCAACTTAGTCCTGAACATATCATCACTTCTTAGCATTAGCTTCAGGCTTTAGCAGTCAATGCAGGGGATAAGTAAGCAGCATTTTAGGATACATGGGATTGTAAATATTAATAATTTGAAAGAACATATCTGAAGGAATCATAAAGCAAGCATAATAATCATATGCTATCTACAAATACTTTAAATCGGGCACATCATTTTGAAACATCTTGTATATTGTATTACACATTTCTTGCTATATCCATTCTTTGTCTTGTAGTCAGATGTAGTCAGATGTAGCTTTAGTAATATAAGCTTAACTATGGCTCTTCCTACCGAGGAGAACAGAAAGGAACACAAACTCTGGCAAACTAAATGCAAAGCAACAGTCAGGAAAGCCAAGAGAGATTTTGAGGCACACATAGCAAAGAATATTAAAAAAAATAACAAAAACTTCTTTACGTCCATCAGAAGCAGGACCCCAACTAGAAAAGCAGTTGGGCCACTCGCGACAATGGTCAGAAAGGGAAAATCAGCGAAGACAAGGAGATTGCTGAGCGGCTAAATGACTTCTTTGCTTCCGTTTTCACACAGGAGGACAGACAACATATGCCTGCAGCTGAGTCAGTTTTTCAGGAGGGAATTAAAGAATTAAAACAGATAGAGATAAACAAGGAGGATGTTCTCATATGCCTTACTAAACTAAATGTCAACAAATCACCAGGTCCAGGCGGCATCCACCCCAGAGTTCTTAAGGAACTCAAGTGTGAAATTGCTGAACTTCTAGCTAAGATATATAACCTTTCTCTAAGATCAGGCACTGTACCCGAGGACTGGAGGGAGGCAAATGTAACACCGATCTTCAAGAAAGGATCCAGAGGTGATCCAGGAAATTATAGACCAGTCAGTTTAACCTCAGTTCCAGGCAAAGTGATGGAAACCATTATTAAAGAAAAAAAATTACTAGGCACATAGAAGAACAGGCATTGCTGAAAGAAAATCAACATGGTTTCTGCAAAGGCAAATCATGTCTTACTAACTTGTTAGAATTATTTGAGGGTGTAAATAAACACATAGATAAAGGGGACCCAATTGATATTGTTTACCTTGACTTTCAAAAGGCTTTTGACAAAGTCCCTCACTAAAGGCTCCTAAATAAGCTCTTCAGCCATGGAATCAGAGGACAGGTCTTGTCCTAGATTGGAACCTGGCTAAACTGTAGGAAACAAAGGGTGGTAATAAACGGACATTTCTCTGGGTGGAAAGAGGTGAGAAGTGGCGTACCCCAAGGTTCAGTTTTGGGTCCGTTACTTTTTAATTTATTCATTAATGATCTGGATGTAGGAGTGAATTCTGAGGTAGCAAAGTTTGCAGACGACACTAAATTGTTCAGGGTAGTTAAAAATGAAACTGATTGTAAAGAGCTCCAGAAAGATCTCTCGAAATTGAGTGAATGGGCAACAAAGTGGCAAATGCATTTTAACCTAAACAAGTGTAAAGTCATGCACATCGGGCAAAGAACCCCAACTACACCTACCAATTGATGGGGTCAAAGCTTTCCGAGACAAACCAGGAAAGGGATCTTGGGGTCTTGGTGGACAGCTCAATGAAGATGTCAACCCAGTGCGCTGCAGCAGTGAAAAAAGCAAATTCTATGCTAGGCATGATCAGAAAGGGAATCGAAAATAGGTCAGCAAATGTTGTATTACCTCTCTACAAATCGATGGTAAGGCCACATTTGGAGTACTGTGTACAATTCTGGGCTCCGCACCTTAAGAAGGATATAACGGAACTGGAAAAGGTACAGAAAAGGGCAACAAGAATGATCCAAGGGATGGAGCGGCCCCTTAAGAAACCAGGTTGCACCGCCTTGGTCTTTTCAGCCTTGAAAGACGGCGTTTAAGAGGTGACTTGATCGAAGTGTATAAAATCATGCATGGGATAGAAAAGGTGAATAAAGAAAAATATTTTCTTTGTCACAAAACACTAGGACTCGAGGGCACTCCTGAAGCTCAAGGTAGGAAAATTAGGACTAATAAAGGGAAATATTTCTTCACCCAGAGGGTCATTGGGTTATGGAACTCACTTCCAGAAGAGGTTGTGACAGCTGTCAGCCTGAACAACTTCAAGGCAGGATTAGACAGATTCATGGATACCAAGTGTATCAGTAGTTACTGAAAAGGACATTCAAGTGCCACCTCGGAGTTGGTTGAGGTAGGCAGGATTTCCCTGGGTACTGGTTGTGGGGGGTCGGGAGCAGGTCAGGGTTTTGCCCTCCCTTCTGCTCGAGATCCCCGTGTACAACTGGTGGGCCACTGTGTGATACAGAATGCTGGACTAGATGGGCTGAGGTCCGATTCAGCATGGCTCTTCTTATGTTCTTATGTTCTTATGTTATATAAAGTTGCTTGCAGCAATCTAATGGTAAGACAGAGAGGATTGGCTGAGGGTTCATCCAGACAGGCCCATATCCTGGGACCTCTCTTGGTTTTTACTGGAGGCATCCAAGCAATGCTTCTAGTAAAAAGTGTTAATCCAGACAAACTAGGGTTTCCCTGGTTTCCCCTGAATTAATTAAATACCCCATTAGCTCCAGACCTTCCTGATAGGCCTGGGTCTAATGAGGTATTTGGGCCTGTGGGAACTAAAGTAGTCCTGGGACTACCCAGGGGGGTGAGTGAGAGAGGACCTACCCTAGCAAACCTTTTGTATCGTTATCCCAATGCCCCCATGCATATGGGTTATATTGAGCATAGTGATCAGATCATGATATGAATACACATAACAGTTTAAATAATGTACCAGTAAGGCCTTCTCGTGGACCACCCTGAGGACCTCCAGCCCCCCCCCCCCCCCAGCTACATGCCTGGCTGTGGGTACTGGTGGTGTTTTCCCCGGATTGGTGGATTATAATAATAATAATAATACTTTAATATTTGTGAGTCGCCCTCCACCAGTGGTGCTCCGGGTGACTTACATCATTTAAAACCCTAAAAACAGCAATGTACAGCAGTTTAAAACAGATACATGTCTGAGGAAAGGCTCAGACATTCAGAGGTACCGATCAGGCCCCAAACGCTAGGCGGAAGAGCCAGGTCTTTAGGTCTGACCGGAATCTAGTTAGGGTCAGAGTGGCTCTGAGGGCAGGTGGCAGTGAGTTCCAGATCCTGGGGGCCGCCACGGAAAAGGCTCTCCGCTGGGTTTCCATCAGCCGAGCCTCTCGCACCCCAGGGATGGTCATGCGATCGCCATTTATGGCACGTGCTGGCCTCACGCCCGCGTTGGACCGTCAGCCCCGGTCACTCAAGTAGGCTGGCCCAATATTGTGCCGAGCTTTAAAGGTGAGCACCAGAAGTTTGTAGAGCACTCTGAACTCTAGGGGCAGCCAGTGGAGATCTTTTAAAATAGGAGAAATGTGGTCCCTCACTGATGACCCAGAGATGAGTCTGGCCGCTGCGTTGTGGATGAGTTTCAGCCTCTTGGTTGTGGAAAGGGGGAGGCCCACATATAGGGCGTTGCAATAATCAAGGCGAGACAACGGTGGCATGTACCACGGTTCTCAGCGCCTCAGATGGTAGGTAGGGGGCCAGCCGTCGGGCCCCTACGGAGATGGAAAAAGGCGCCTTTTGCTGCCGCCTGGATCTGGGCCTCCATCGTTAGTTTTTCGTCCAGGATCACTCCCAGGCTTTTCACTGCCGGGCCGGGGATAAGGGCTCGCCCTCAAGGGTGGCAGTGATGGGTGAGAGGCGGGTCGGCCAGGCCAGAGGATCTCCATTTTGGCTGGGTTGATTTTGAGTCTATGTGCTCTGAGCCAGCTCGTCACCGCTCTCAATCCTTGGCTGAAACTGTCCGGCACCGGCGATGACCCTGGGTCAAGCTTCAGGAGCAGCTGTGTATCGTCCGCATATTGGTAGCAGGAGAACCCATAGCTCCTGGCAATGCTAGCCAGAGGCTGGACGTAGATGTTGAAGAGGGTGGGAGATAGGATGGCACCCTGGGGACTCCACATTCCAATTCGCTTTTCCTAGAGACTTGACCCTGCCACTCGACCCGCTGCGGCGGCCTCGCAGGGAACGATTCCAGCCAGGTCAAAGCCTTGTCTTGGATCCCAGAGGCAGCCAGGCGGTCGAGGAGCAAGTCGTGATCAACGGTGTCAAAAGCCGCGGTTAGGTCAGAAGGACTAGGACTGCCGAGCCTCCCGGTCAGTTGACGGCGGATGTCGTCAGTGATCGCTACGAGGACGGATTCCACTCCGTGACCTGCGCGGAAACCCGACTGGGACGGGTCTAGGCCCCGGATCGATCTAGGAAGTCCCGTGGTGGCTTTCTACCGCTCGCTCTAAGAGCTTACCCAGAAAGGGTAGGTTGGCGACCGGGCGGTAGCTTGCTGGGTCATCGGGGTCGAGGTTCGTCTTTTTCAAGAGGGGGCTGACTCTGGCCTCTTTCAGGGAGTTCGGAAAGGTGCCTGTCTCTAGGGAGAGATTTACCAAGTCCCTCAGAGCGCCCGACATGATGTCAATACTGGACTTAATTAGGTGTGATGGGCAGGGGTCCGTTGGGCAGGTCGTCGCTCTTGCCCGGTCACCAGCCTTCTCACCTCCTCCGTTGTTAGTGGGCTGAATTCTGAGAGACGGTGTTCATTTGTCCGGGTGGGGTACTGGGACCTCGTGTCCCCCTCCTCGGGAAGCAGCGGCAAGTCAAGTCGAAGTGCCGCGATTTTTCCGAAGAAGTACTCCTGGAGGTCATCTGCAGTTATCGCCGAGTTGTTGGATTCACTCTGTGGGGACGTGAGGAGACTCCGGACTACCTTAAAGATCTGTGCCGTATGGGAACCCGCGGCTGAGATCTGGGCCGCATTATAGGATCTCTTGGCCTTTTTGATCTCGTGTTCATATAGCCTATGTTGTTCTCTGTAGGCTGCTCTGGTTTCTTCACTAGGCTTTCGTCGCCAGGTGCTCTCGAGTTGCTTCCTCCGGTGTTTTATCTGCTTTAGGTGCGTTGTAAACCATGGAGAGCAGGTTTTCCTGGGGCGGAGGGGGCGCCTAGGAGCTATCTGGTCAATGGCCCTTGAGAGAACACTATTCCATCTGGCGACTAGATCTGATAATGATCCTCCGGGGACATCCAGGGGTTCCAGCGCGCGCGAATGCCCTCGGGGTCATCGCGCTCTTTTGGCGGACTAGTACAGACCTTGGCTCCGATCTTACCGTGAGGGGGATGTTGATATCTACCCTCACAATCAGGTGGTCCGACCAAGGCACTGCTCTGGTATCGCGATGATTTGTGGCGAGACCCTGGCTGAAAATCAGGTCCAGTGCATGGCCCGCTTGGTGAGTGGGGCCGGTATCTGTCCTGGAGAGGTCGAGGGCGTCCATGTGCATGAGGAATTCTCGTGCATTGGGAGTGGGAGGGACTGTGTCCGGGTGGATGTTGAAGTCCCCCAGTATGAGGAGCCGGGGGAACCTCAGGGCCCAGTCCGCAATCAGATCCTGTAAGGCAGATGTGGCCTCTTTATGGGCCCCGGGGGCCCGGTAAACCACCAGGATCCCCGTCTTTCCTTCCTCTCCAAGGGTTGCTCCCAGGCATTCTATGCCGGTCATCTCCGGTGTTTGGAGGACAGAAGTGGCAACAGCGTCCCTTACGACCAGTCCTACTCCCCCACCCCGACCTATAGATCTTGGTCGATGGAAGGCTCGAAAGCCTGGGGGGGGCTATCTCCTGGAGGAGGACACAGTCACCGTCCTGGGTCCATGTCTCTGTGATGCATATAACATCTGCGTCCTGTTCTGCGATAAAATCTCGCAGGGTGGCCAGCTTATTGCAGATCGACCTCGCATTAAGGAGCAGAAGTGAGGACCAGGGTGTGGCAAGTGTTTGTTGACGGGCGTGGCAGGTGATGGGGCGCAGCCAGGTCGAAGAGGAACTGCGGCTCTGTTTGGTGGAGGGTGGGTTGCTGGACCTTGCCCTCCTCTGCCCACCAATTACTGGGATGGGACAGGCGGAAGCGCTCTGGGGCTGATGGTTGGAGCCGGAGCGCTGAGTTTGCGGCACGTCCCCCGAAAAGGGGACGTTGGGGTGGCCTGTCCTTGATTGCAGACCGGAAGGGTTGTATTGGACGGTGGCTGTGCCATGGAAGGGCCGGTGGGGATTCTAATCCTTCGAGCCCAGAAGGTTCTGGTCCTGAAGGGGCCGGGATTGCCAATCGGGAATTCCCTGGAGTTGTTGTGTCCTCTCTGGGTAGCGGTGCTTCGGTTGCGTGGCCTGAACGATTCCAGGCGTGGGGTGTTGGGCCTTTCTTGAGAAGCCCCTCTGGCCGCGGGGGCCTGTAGATCAGGGTTTCCTATCAGTTCTGACTGATCTGCCTGAGAGGGACAGGGGGCATGGCGGCCTGTAGGCTGGGGCGGAGCCGTCATTTCAGAGCATGTTCTGGTGGTCGCTCTCTTCCGCCGACGCCTCAAGGCCTTCCCTGCCCTTCTTTTAGCCCGCCTGGTCTCTCCGCGGTATCTAGACCTGTGTCATGAACTATTGTAAACCTTGTACCCTGTGGAACCTTGAACCAAGAAGATTATTGTGTTGGTGAACCTTGTGTTTTAACAGCGAACCCCTGGACTGACCCTTGACTACTGTGTTTAGGCTACCCTTGAACATTGGCTTCTCTGGCCTGACCTATGGAAAGATAACTACATTTTAGACTTTTGCTCCTTTGACATTTATCATTGGCTCTTGGTGTTTGTAGTACATGCCTTGTTATAAGTCTTTGCTTTATATTCTTCTGTGGTGAGCTATCTTTATGTTTTGAACTGGGCACTTGAAATGCCCCAAATGCTCCAAGTAAAATAGCTTTAACACAAGTCTGGTGTTGTTTGGTTAACCTCTGCTGCATACTGGCAGAACCCAGGATCCTGACACCTTCCCAGGAGAAAGGCTGTAACATTAATAATTAAACTAAGAAATTTCAGCTGCTTCAAAATGCATCTGCTAATATGTTTGTACATGCAAAATACCATATTTATTTGAATCTAATGTTTTCCTTTTTTGGCTAAATTACCTCGCCCAAATTAAGATGCGCATTCGATTCATATCATACAGTAATTTAGTGCTGAGCCAAAGAAAAAGGGGAAGCTGCTTGAGATGCACCTGGAGCTCCTATCTGAGGGATGTTATCCCTAATTTAATGGCCATGGCTCCATGCTATGTGTGAGGACTCACCCATCCTGTGCTAGGCCAAGACCAGCATAGTAGTTTGGCATCCATGGTTAAACAGGATAGCCAGGAAAGGGGGAGTGGCTTGGATCCTTCTTTGGGAGGGGGAGAGAGAGAGCTGCCTGAGATTGGCTCAGAGCTGAGGGGAGGAGCCGATCTGCTTAGGAGGGAAAGAAGGTAGCTTATTTAGCAGTCTCTTGTCAGAGCTCAGAGAGAGAGAGAGAGGAGTCTCTGGACAGAGCTGAGAGTGAGCGGTCAGAGAGAGACAGTTGTCTTGGAAGCTGACTGGAAAAGTGCTGTGGGATAGCTGACAGGCAGTCAGTCAGTCACAGGCTTTTTGGGGATCTCTAGGGCTTAGAGATTAGCTCACTTCTCTGAGGAAGCCAGCTACAGGATAACTCTAGGGAAGAGAGTTAGTAGCTAGGGTGCTTCTAGAAAGACTGAGTGTTAGCTCAGGGAGTTACTAGTTTAGCTAGTGGACAACTACTCACTACTAGTCAGCGGCATTAGAGGAAGGTTAGATAGACAAGTTTAGAACTGTCTAGTTTTAGTAACTAAGATCTAAGAAGCAATCTTTAGTAACCAACAAGCTCTAGTACATTTCTGTTAACCATTACGCTATTGTGCCTCACTTGAAAACCATTACGCTCTGTGCAATTCAAAAGCCTGTTAAGTTAATAAAAGTTTGTTTGTTAACTTTTAAGAAAAGCCTCAATTGTGCCTCTTTACATCTGAGTGTGCCAGTTCCCGCTTTCCCACCGTTCCAGGAAAGGGGAAAAGATTTTTACCTCAGAATCCCCTCTGTTTGTGTATTAGAAAGGAGCCTAGCTGAAATATTATTTTAAAAGAAAATCCTAAAATGTACTTTTAGGTTGGTGGCAGCGTTCAAAATGATTAAAGCCTCTCAGTTTATTAGCCCAAGTCGTCACACTATGCAGTCCTGGGATTTGTAGTTTGATGAGGTATTCTTTGGCAGAGTAGGCTCAAAGCCTTATAAAACTACAGCCCCCCAGGATACCATAGCATCAAACCAGGGCAATTAAAGTGGATTCATTCTGCAGCAAAGATGCATCTCAAATCTTTCCTTTCCATTGCTGGAAGTTTTGGTGCTCTACACTTTTGTTCTTAAAGACGGCATTCTAAGCACTCAGAAACAGTAACACACACCTTTTTGACCAAATTACAAATTGTTCTTTTTGTCACTGCTCATTACATTTAGCAACAAATTCTTTTTTGTTTCAGGATTTAGAAAATTGGTGTGAAGTTTTCATTAATTATACTGTTTCCCTGTTTGTTTCCAGTTTAAAATACTGTATAGTTTAGCTTCTGATTATTCTGCCCATCTTATATATTCCAGCATTTCACAGATAAAAGCTGGGCATGTGTAGCCAAGTAGGAGTGAGGTAAAGATGACCCAAGTTATTAAAAAAGGAATAGTGACATAGTAGGAGAAGGTGCAATGGTTTGCTTTTGCCTGAACTGAAAGAGAAAGACAGGATTGTGTCCTCATCTCTCCTATCTCCTGCTAATTGAGTGTAAACTACTTTTGCACCTTAAACTCAGTTTGTGGCCATTGAAGCAGGCAAAGGATACAAGAGTCGAGTTAGGAGGAGGAACAAATAAGACCGGGACATTTTTAAAGCATTTGAAAAATTGGACAACAGGGGACAAATTGGCATTGGCCTTCTTAAATCAGGACATTTGGAGGCTATATCATATGAAGCTACCCAGGTTTTAGGACCTTCATCTTACTTCCTGGTGTCTGACATCCTATTAGACATTGATTTATTGAGTACGATATCCATAGCCTTATTTCAGAAGCACCCAGACTGTGAAAATCCTGAAGGAAATTTGGCAAGGACTACCATTCTATGTATGAAAGCAGGCTTTAAAAATGCTTTTATTTAGGCAGGCCTTTTATGACTTGCTTTATTGTGAATGCATTAGCATGGTTCTTAAGAAGACTTTTTTTCAAAGCTAAACTATTATGTGTCTACTTTGTTGTATTTTGTTAAATACTGTGGTTTTATTGTTTTTGTTGGTGGAGTGTAACTTTATTGCAGATGTAAGGAAACGTGTGGCCTTACAGTTCTTTCTGGACTTCTATTGTCATTCAATTTTACAAGGTTTTTAGCTCTTTTTTTTGCCAAGGGGTGGCTGTGCTTCACCAAACTACAATTCCCAGAATTCCTAGCATTTTACCCATGGCAGTAAAAACAATGATCCATAGCAGTAAAAGTAAATGTGAAAATGCATGAATTCTGCAGTTTCAGAAGTAGAGATAATAGTGAAGAGTAGAGAATCACACTGGCAATGAAGATCTGCATAGTTAAAGCAATGGTATTTCCCGTAGTAACCTATGGATGTGAGAGCTGGACCATAAGGAAGGCTGAGCAAAGGAAGATAGACACTTTTAAACTGTGGTGCTGGAGGAAAATTCTGAGAGTGCCTTGGACTGCAAGAAGATCAAACCAGTCCATACTCCAAGAAATAAAGCCTGACTGCTCAGTGGAGGGAAGGATATTAGAGGCAAGGATGAACTACTTTGGCCACATAATGAGAAGATAGGAAAGCTTGGAGAAGACAATGATGCTGGGGAAAATGGAAGGAAAAGGGAAGAGGTGCCAACCAAGAGCAGGATGGATGGATGGATGGTATTCTTGAAGTAACTGACTTGACTTTGAAGGAACTAGGGGTGGCCACGGCTGACAGGGAGCTCTGGAGTGGGCTGGTCCATGAAGTCATGAAGAGTCGGAAGCAACTGAATGAATAAACAAGACATGAATTCTAAAGAGTAGGTGCACCCATAGACTTGAGGAAATAGGTTTTTAACCCCGCTGTATTGTTTCGAAAGACTTTGTAATGAAGTTTCCTAAAAAGGAGTTATTCTAAAAGGCATGCTTATGAAAGACAATACAATAAATCACACTGAAATTGAGATGATTAATTGGAACTGTGTTTTGAAAACTTTTGTGGAAAAATGTAAGTCATATAAATGCAGCTTATTCTCACCTTCTATAAAGTGTCATGTCGTTTCCACTAAAATTAGCTAATAAAAGGTCACTATGAATGTGAGTGCTATGGACGATGTAGCTTATCCATTGAACTCAAAGCAACTGACCATGAAGAAAGTGTGAGTATATTTTTAAAAATCTTCTAGACATAGAAGATCTCAGCTGGATCTCAATAGCGCTGCAGGCAAACCATGATATAAAAATCTTTGTATTGAGAAGCAAGGCAATAGGCTTTAGTTTAAGGTCTGGTGCTTCTTTTCTCTTGGTAGCTGGATTTGCGTGTAACAGGGGGTGGACTAGTTCTTTCTCTATTGTGCCACCCACAGCCCTTCTTAATTTCAGAAACCTAATTGTTTTTTCTGTGTTTGTGAATAAAAAGGGATTAACGACAGTGTTTTGCATTAAGGTGCCATTTTGTAAAAGCCTTGATAATTATTTATGAAATTATCCTGCATTTCATAGTTTGCCCGATAACAACTCAAATTGATGTATTAAACAGGCACAGTAATTATTTTAACAATATTAAATGTCTCTCTGTCAAATAATCATTTCATAAATATGAAGAAAGCATTTCTAAGTGGCGCCATCATTTAAGACGTTACGGGATTAGTGACACAAAAATCCTGTATCCTTTTTCTTCAAGACAGATGGAGCTCCTTATCTGGCTGTGAGCTTCCTATTTTTGAAAAATGAAAATGAATTTCTAAATTAAAAAAATTATATATTATAGAGGCAATTTTGGCAGCGAACCGGAAAAATAGAAAGGAAGATAAAAGGAGGTATTTCTTTATCCAGGAATAAATTGTGCAAACCTTGTTCTATTACAGACAGGCCTCCAGGGTCTAAAGAAATAATTCATTTTCTGTCATCTGTTTAAGACTCACAGTTCAGTCTGGGTGTATTAGCTAGAGGTGTCTGAACCAAAAAACAAACCAAAGAACTCCAGAAACCCATGAATTTAAATAGCCCCATTCTTTGGGCGAAACATAAATGGTAATGCTGCCTATTGCCTGAGGATACTCTCGTCCAGATGTTCACAACCGAAACAGATATAGAGTTTAGAGGTTTCTCACCTCCCCTTTTCTGCCCCCCTCCCACCAGTGCTTTACATTAAAAAGCAAGAACTCAGTTATTCTTCCTACCCCATAACATTATTTTTATTGGAATATACACATTTACTTGCTTAGTGATAGCTCCCAGAATTCAGTTCAAGGAACATATTGTTTGAAAGAGTTCTTATTGACATTGCCAGATTTTACTTTCAACAATATTGCAAGGGAAAATATTCTATCTCAGGACCTCATCTCATTGAGGTCCTCAAGCTGGGGGCATCCATGGGGCAGCAGGGAAAACTGTCGTCCCATGACCTGAATCACCCGCATCACCCCCTTCCCCATCACATAGGAGAAACTGTCACTGTCCAGCTTCCTCCCGGTTTGTCCCTGGCTTGCCTAATGAGAACATGGTTAGCCACTTGTGTTCTCAGGACTCTGTCCTAGGATACTTTCAGGAAGGAGACAGGATGAAGCCCTACCGGAAGTAGCCCTGCATCATGTGATGGGTTCTGGCTGGCTCTCTTGGCTCTGTCCTGGAAGTGTTCTAGGACAGAGCCCAAGTGTCATGTGATGAGGCCTCACAGCACTTAAAATATGGAGAGTTACATTGCAGCAGGAAGTCCTTTATGTGAAAGGCTATATGAGAACACCAATTAAAGCACTATGGCAGCATCCTATGGAATCTTTGTGGGGCACTAGAGCTGTTTGGTTAAAAACCCCTCCCTAAATTGCTGCCCCATGTTTCCATAGGATGCTTCATAGTGATCGGCAGGCAACACTCAGAACTCACGAACAAAATAAAACAATGCTATAAATAAAAATAACAAAAATGATACTAAAAACATCATTAAAAATAATAGTGCCATAATTCTGAAAAGGAAGGTCTTACAGAGTGAATGGACCTTTCAGGGGGTCCAACTGGAACAGTGCCTTTTCTGTAGAGTGAATGGATGTCACAGTACTAATACAGTACAACTACTATATCCACATGAGATATGTTCCTGGATACATGAAATGGTGGATAATAGTGAATCCTATTATTTTCTATGGGATGAACAATGGAGGTACCAAGAAGCATGTATAGGCAGGCCCTAATTGAATAAACAAAACCACAAATAAGTGAAACTACATTTTTCATCTTGAAAGAATCTGGAGGTCATGCCACATTTCTATTATAGTAATTATTTCTTAATTTGTAGTTTAGTACATAAAATATTTATGCAAATATGTGTCCATTTAAAATTGTTTTAAATGATGATTTTTTTTTGGTGATAGCCATTCTTTACCAAATAATTCCATATAGGCACTGGGAGTTTACATAACATTAGAATGTTGCAAACCACTGATTTACAATGTTGAACCATTTAAGCTCTCCGGAGGTTTAGGAGGAATTCCTCAAAGTGATTTCCCACCTTGGAAACTAGGCCTGGGACCATCTGCGTGCACTCTGCCATTGCTGTGCAACTTCCCTTTCTGCACCCTGTGTCATCCAGGCTTTCACAGCACCTGGGCAGGCTGCCAACCCAACCTTACAGCAGCTAACCTGCACCTGAATATGAACTGGGGATATTTTAAGGCCAAACCTTGCTTGCCATCATTATCTTTTTGTCCACTTCCCAAGCAATTTTGAGAGGAGCGGCATGAACTTTACAATCTCTTTTCAGCAATGAGACATTTAAAAAATCTTTCTGAAATATTGAAGCTGTAGCTCATTATCAGGGAAGAAGTGACTCTTTATTTTCAGTAAGTGGCATGAGTGTGGGGGAAAATGTCAGCATAATGATGTTAGGCGGATCAATTATTTCATCATGATGGGGTAGCATAAAGTCTAGTACTTTGATAACCGCCCAGGATTTTTGATGGCCTTTTCTTTTCTCAGATTAGAGAGTAATAAATCTTTGTTGAGAGGATTTCAAGGCTGGTGTTTGTTCTTTCTCCAGCTGAGAATGGCTCCATGCTGTATAACAAAGGAGCATGGCGAATATATAGATATCTAATAGCGGTTCTAAAAAAAAATCTGGAAGGAACTTATAAAAATTTCCATGTGCTGTCTGGCTCAAACATTGGTTTCAAATGCTTGGCAGACCATTGCTCAACGGGAAAGCACACAAAAAGAAAGGAAAATATCCCCACAGCTATGTTTAAAAAAATCCAACACCATCAAGCCTAACTTTGTTCAACACACTCATCCCTTCTAATGAATATGTTTCTGTTCTATAGCAGCACGGTAAGAAAAACACACACAATATAAAGACCCCAAAGCAACCTTATAGGTTAGGTCCTAAGGACAAATGACCTCCTTCTGTCAAGTGACTAGAAGAAAATAGCCTTATTTGTTTTGATGTTGTTTTTCTTCAGATCAGCTACCAGAAAAAAAACCCCAAAGCTTGATTCTATACACCACTTCCCATTTTTGGTGAGCAGACCTCCTTTGTGCTAGGATTAGATTTGCCAACTCATATTTAAAAATAAATATAATATTTATTATATCTTCCCCTTTCCCCAAAAATGGAAATCATAGAAGCTTACAACAGATTTACAGTTCAATAAAAGTATATTATAAAAGTCATTTATATGGCAATTAAACAATTTATAGTTAAAAATGTAAAAATAATAGTATTTCCACCATAGGCAGACAGTTCCCGGAGAGGAGGAGTTTTTCTCATGAATTCTCAATTTAGCCCTACATCAAATCAAGTTGCATTTCAAAGACTCTATATACAGTTTTCTAAAGCAAGCAAGAACCCTTTAAATAAACTTTCCTATTTTAAGATGAACATTATTCTGTTGTATTTCCTTAATATGGAAGCAATGTCCTCTTCAGCTCAAGTTTGCATGTACTGCAACACTTCCTGCTCTTATAGTTTTTTAAATAGCTAAGTAAACTGTTTCTCCACTCAGAGGAATGCTTTAATTTCTTCACCGTTGTACTTTATTGAAATTAATTCCCATAACCATATTCCTGGGGCACATCTACACTGACCACTTAGGTTGGATGGGCCTGAATCACTCTATGGCAGCCAAACACTACACAGAACTGATCTAAGGTAACACGGGACAAGACTGTCTTAATATGGTCCTGACATCTGCTAATCAAAGTGGGAGAGATGCCAAATTCTGGTCAAGAATTCAGACTGTCCCCTGATTTTGGACGCGTTTGAACAGTTGGGTCTGTTCCAGAAGGAAACTAGTTGCAAAAGGTCTCACTGCTATCCCACTTTCCCTGGGCTTGGGTGGCCAGAGCATATGGGATGGCACTTACTGTCCCCTCCCATTCTTTATGGTCTCAGACGGTGACATGGAATATACCTTTAGACTATCACCTGCCGTGACATTAGCTAGTGTGATAGGGAAGGGTGGTGGGAGAGAAGGGAGTGATTCCTCATTTCCCCCTTTGCTCATCTCAGCCATGTTACTGCAGGCAACAGCCAACAAGTTGGATCCATGTCTCAGCCAGAGGCCACCATGACAGGAAGAATGAGTGGGGACAGCATAGGTATCCGTCAAATTATGCCAAACCACAGGGACTGGAGGAGTGCCTGTCACACTCATTCTGGGACTGGTCTGGTGTATGCCACACCATATTGATTCCAGTTTATTGGTGTCAGTGTAGATCCGTCCCTGGACTCCATAGGTTGATTAATAGGACACCTAGCTACCAGGTGGGTATGATCCTAGTGCTCCATCTCTAAACTTCAGATGGAAAAACTTCATCAGATGTTGTTTTAGGGGTTAAACCGGAATTATAGAGCTAAAATTTGTGTAGTGCCCAATCCTCAATCTATCTGTGAGCCATTAAGGCTAATTTTAAGTGGTGCACCAACTTTGAGATGTAAACTTTTGCAAGACACCTTCTGTTTTATTGTCTTTCAAAATTCTTGAGATCATTAAGGTTCTGTATTGATCTTTATTGTGTATGCTCATAAAACCATAGATATAGATACTATACCGGTATTTAAAATTCAGATTACCCTCCCTTAAAAATGAATTAAGCCAACCTAGCCTTTTTTTCTGAATGGGAAAACAAAGGCTAAGATCTGTCAACACAATGAATCCATAGCTGGACAACTATTTTCACTTACATTTACTATGAATCACTTGTAAAAAGAATCTTACTCCCTGCCATTTATCTTATCTATATAATCTGCTTCATCTGTCTTTTTACAGTGCTGGAGTCTTTTCCCAAAAGGAGGTAGAAGACATTTTACATGAAAAAATGGCAACTAGAAAGCTAACTACTTTTCACAAACATAGACCATCAATTCAGGTAAGATAAGATCTCATTTCTAGCTATACACATTTTACTATGAACACAAATTTCTGCACTTTTCAGAAAAAGATTTATGTTCATGATGGGACAGGAACATGTCTGTTAGAGGTTGCAATTGCAAGCAGAGGTTGAGTTATCATTCTCTGTTAACTTGTGTCAACAGAAAAATCCCCCTTTGATGATGCTGTTCTTGCTTTCCTTTAAGTTTCAGCACATGACACTTTGCCCGTATTATATGTCATCATGAGCCACTTTGCAAGACTGACAGAACTTTTGTCTGGGGAAAAATTCAGCTTTAAGTGCTTCTGAAATGAGCACGCCACTCATCTCAAATGTTAGCACATCTAAGAGGCCCTTTCTTTCCAATTTGTCAAATATTATTGCAAGCTTTTCTCATTGTTCACTCTTTTAAAAATGTTATCCACCCATTAGATAGTTCCTCCTTCCTTGCTATGAAATATTATAGAGGGTTCATCCCATTGTCAATTCAAGTTTTTTTATTTTAAAATACACCACTTTATTCTGTAGGCAGCTCTGCATAAGCCACACAGTTTTACCCTTGTGTCCTTCACAAGGCCTCTCTACTGCATTGACAGTGATCATATTCATGATGGGGTCATCCCTTGCCACAAAAATTGCTATACGATGTACTGTATATAGAAGGCATCTCAAAACAGTGCAGTGGTGCACAATTAGATATAGAAATTTAAATACAAGAATCAAGAACAGATATAATATTATCTGGATTTCTACACTTTTTTCTGACTATAACAACTGAAAAAGGCTACTGATGATTCATTGGTAATAGTGCAAAGACCTTGCTGAGTGGGAAGCCTTACCACTGTGGAAGTGAGCTTTAATTCTACTGAGTTTTGGTTTTATCTTCTGCTGTCTCAGCAGAGTCTTCTTGTAAAGCCATGGCTGCCATCCAGAGAAGCTTTCATCAAATACTGAGCTGAGTTTATCTATCACACTGGTGAAATATTTATGTGTAAGTCTGGCCTTTTACTAGTTGATCTGCTCAAATATTGATACCACAGCATAATGACATGGGTTTGGCCCAAAAATATCAGGGTAATTATCAGGATGTGCTTCAAAGTTTCCAGAGAATTTTGCCATCATATTGGAATTGGACAGCCTTCTGATAACTTATGTATGGGATTTGTAAACATACAGAAATGAATTATAACAAATTAGTCTCAGTAGTAAAAGAAAAAAAGATTTACAGGCTCTGAGTTTTCCAGACAAGAGGCGTGATCTGTTCTAAACTCCATTAAAGTTATTGTTTTTCAAATATTATTTTTTGCATTTATTTCATGAAGCAGTTGGCAGAATGATATCTCTTTTGGACTCCTTTAAAGATATTGAAAATATTAATTTGTATTTGTTTACTTGTAATACCCATCACTAAGAGATAAACACAAAACAAAAAGATAAACATGAATACACCAGCATATGACAAAACAAATTATATCCAGAAGAAACCATTCCAAAGATAGAATCAGTTTTGCAGCAGAGTAAAAATGTTTTTTTAAATGTATTTTAAACATGCCTGTTTCAAGTTGAAGATGTTACAAAAGATAGTAGAGCCAGATATATATTTAGAAAGAGCTCTCTAGATAGTGCACAAATTGCAATTACAATTCTGCTCAAAACATATTTATGAAAGCTCTATTGAGTGAATTATTAAATATTGCTACTGGTCATATTATCCTTGGTACCAATACAATAGTTATCTGAAATTTAGATAGATCTTCAAGGTCTCCCAAGCCTTCTAAATCTGTGTCCCAAAGCAGCTTAGATCTTGCAGTATTGGAGCTGCTTGGAAATTTGAACTCCCAAAGATTAAAGATTTTACGTTCTATTCAGGTTGGCATAATGTATAAACATGTATTTTTTCTTTCTATAATGTCTAAACATTTACCATTTATTATGTCTTTGAATATTATTTATTATTTACTATATTTACATCCCAACTTTCTCGGCCTCAAAGTGAAGTCAAGGCAGCTTACAGCATAGGCAATAATTCATAGAATCATAGAGTTGGAAGAGACCTCATGGGCCATCCAGTCCAACCCCCTGCCAAGAAGCAGGAAAATTGCATTAAAATCACTCCCAACAGATGGCCATTCAGCCACCACACTCCGGGGTAGAGAGTCCCACTGCTGAACAGCTCTCAGTCATGAAGTTCTTCCTAATGTTCAGATGCAATATCCTTTCTCGGAGTTTGAAGCCATTGTTCGGACCGCATCCTAGTCTCCAGGGCAGCAGAAAACAAGCTTGCTCCCTCCTCCCTATGACTTCTTCTCACATATTTATACATGGCTATCATGTCTCCTCTCAGCCTTCACCAAGCTAAACATGACCAGCTCTTTAAGCCACTCCTCATAGGGATTTTTCTCCAGACCCTTGATCATTTTAGTTGCCCTCCTCTGGACTCATTCCAGCTTGTCAATATCTCTCTTCAATTATGGTGCCCAGAATTGGACACGATATTCCAGGCCTGAATAGCATGACTTCCCTGGATCTAGACACTATACTCCTATTGATGCAGGCCAAAATCCCATTGGCTTTTTTTGCTGCCGCATCACATTGTAGGCTCATGTTTAACTTGTTGCCCACGAGGACTCCAAGATCTTTTTCACACATACTGCTCTCGAGCCATGCGCCACCCATTCTGTATCTGTAGTCAATGCCTTAAAAACAATATACAATTAAATAAACAATTCAATTAAAATTTAAACAAGATTAAGAGCATTAAAACATATAAAACATTGCAATTACAATGATAAAACCACATTATCTGCAATCATAGTCAGGCCATTCCAGTAATCATTACACATAAATACAAGTCTGTTTATTGCACTGTGTTATTTGACAAAGGCTTGATCCCAAAGTCACGTTTCACCCACTTTCTGAAGGTTAGGAGGGAAGGGGCTAATCTAATTTCACTGAGGAAGGAGTTCCACAGCCAAGGGGCTACCACTGAAAAGGCCTTGTTTCTTGTTCCCACCAATTTCCCCTGCGAAAGAGACGGGACTGAGAGCCTGTCTGGATGATCTTAATCTCCAACATGGTTCATAGGGGGAGATATGTTTGGACAGGTAAGCTGGGCCAGAACTGTATAAATCCTATGTGGAGACTTAACCTGTCTCTTCTACTAAAATGCAGTTCCAGGAAGAACTTAAGTGAAATATTAGGGACCCTTTCAAAAAAAATTTCACTGCAGGCATTCCTGAAATCACCATATAGGATATGCTGAAGCCATTTTTGAATGGTTGCTTTATGAAAGAGACCAGCCATGTTAAAACAGAGAAAAAGAAAAAAGGAATTGGTCCATGCTAATGAATCCCTTACAAAAGAATACAAAAACTATAAGAAGAAGGAATCACAGAACTTAAGTTAAGAAAGCAGAATTGGCAGACTTCCGGTTCTGGCAATGGCGGAGAAGGACGCGTCCTAGGTAAGCTCCTAGAGACAAGGCCGAAAAGAGGGCAATTGGGAGGTGAAAATCCCCCCAGGGTTCGAGGAAGAAGGACTCAAAGGGCCAGGGTCGAAGTTGGGGCTTAAGGTGTCCTATCCAGACCTCCAAAGAGGCCTGGAGAAGACACAGAAGCAGAAGGAGACCCGAAGGGATTGCCCTCCGGCAAATCCACAAAGCGCTGGAGACAGCTTCTCCGCCCGCCAGACGACACACACGGGCACAACTTAAATAGAAAACAGACAAAGGACAACTTACAGAAAGAATTGACGAGCCTCAAGTCCGGCTGGGGGAGAGTGAGGAAGATTAAATCATAATTGATGTAAATAAGAGTTAAAATAACCCAAGAAACGTGACCGGAGGAAGGCGGAAGGGGAGGAGCCGAGAGAGACAACATAGAGCGATGAAAATAAAAGAACAGGAAGTGACGCAGGAGGAGCGGTTCATAGATCAATGAAACTAAAACTAAAAGAAAACACGTCCAAGAGGAGATTGTGAGACACTTAGAAGGAAAGAAAGCCTGTCTTTTAAATAGCCAAACACCCGCCAGACCAGCGATTGCAAGAGGGATAGGAGGGAGGCGTGAGAAGGAGTGAAAGAGACTTGGAGCCCAAGAAAATAGTGAACAACGCCTGAACGATACCCCCAAAAAGAGAAGGATAGCGCAAGGATAGAGCAAGCGTGAGGAGCAGGGTCTGAAGGAGGCAAGGGGGAAGGAAGGTTGAAAGACAAAGCAAGTAAAGAAGACAAGGAGGGAAAGGGAGAGTCAGACTGAAAGAGTTTGGGAGAGTCCAGGAGGCAATCAGAAGATAGAGAGAAGGAGCACACAGAGGGGGAAGAGAGACAGAGAAAGGACCGTGAGCGAACCTCGGTGATGGATGGAATGGATCAATGAAAACTGAATAAAGGAAAAGTACAATAAAGAGAAGGCAATTTAAAAAGACAAAAGGAGGACTAAGAAAGAAAAAGAAAAGGAAACTAGGGACAAGAAGTCAAGTGAAAAGCCGAAAGTGCGGAAAGTAATGACAATGGCCACAAGAGGGAAAGAAAAAAAGAATGACCAAATCAGAAGAAATTCTGGTGTAGGACTAGGAGACGTAGGACTTAAAGAACTTTTAAATGAGCTGAAAGATATAAGGAGAATTATACAACGGGGTGATGAAGATAGGAAAAAAATGAAAGAAGAATTGAAAGGGGACTTGAAAGATATAAAAGGAGAGATGAAAGAAATGAAAAAGGATATGCAGCAGATGAACACAAAAATGACAGAGATGAAAGAAGAAATGGGAGAGTTAAAAAAGGACTATAATGAGTTGGAAAAAAACAAAAAAGAAATTTTGAAAAAGCCAGAGATTTAGAAGTTAAAACAAAAGGTATGGAAGACAGACACTTACAAATGGAATACTCACAGAGAGAGTATCAAGTCTGCTTTCGGGGGATAGAGGAAGACCAACAGGAGAAGATCAAGGAGATAGTAACAGTCATCACTGCTAAAATCTTGGATACACCAGAAACATACTTGGAGGGGAAAATCGATAGGGTCTACCGGATTAATTCCGCCTATTCAAAAAGAAATAAAACCCCCAGAGATGTAATTGCCAACTACACGCTAAAAAGTATACGTGACGAATTGCTTAGATGGAAAAGAAATAGACAAGGACAATATAAAGTGTCACGAACGCCGACTTAGAACTGCCCCTTTAACACACACACGGAGACGTATCAAAGGCTAACTAGTTTATTGTATATAAAAGCAATCCAAAAGGTATATAGTCCAATAAATGCAGTGTTCAAAGTATAGAGTCAATAGTCCAAAGTATAAAGGCAAATAGCTTGAAGCGAGGCAAGGCTCCGCAATTCAATGCGGATCAGGAACCAGGACAGGGTTTCGCATTCAATGCGAATCAGGAACCAGGGCAAAGTACCGCAAACCACTGCGGCTCAGGAAACAAGGCAAAGGCAAGGCAAGACTTGATGACCACGGTTAACTTGTGGTCCCACTCCGCTTCGCGCCTATTCAGTATAGACGTGGCCGGAGAGAACTGAGGATCAGTTCCCACGGA